>VXAL01004214.1:65481-78825 GCA_013399475.1 Chauna torquata | reverse complement strand
TTTTTTTTTTTTTAATTACCAATATTGTGATAACTGCCCTTTGAAAGAAGTAGCCAAAGAAGTGTTCCATACAGCAACAGCTCATCACTATTGTCACCACCACTCTTTTCATTTTGCTCGCAGGGTGGTAACTTGTGACTGTATGCTAAATCCGTAGGTAAGAGTAATCATATCTGAATGCCACTCAAAGGCAGCTGAGATGACATAATTCAAGAATTATCCATATGGAACAGACTATCACTTTCTCGGTAACAGGTGGTATAATAAGGAGTCTTGAAAGGTAATACAGCTGTGATTCAGATTAGCTCACAACCCATGGTACGAGACAGTGAGTTGTTAGTGTACAAGAATTTCTGTTTTGATGCTTGAAGATGAAGAGACACTTCACAGCCAGCCATATTCACAGGCAATTTGTAAGAAGAAAAATTCTGAGTCTTTGTTGAAACCATCCTGTTTGAAAGGACAAAATTTTTGACTCATCTTTTAGAGCTGACAATTATTTAGTTGCTTTGCCCATGACTGTCTTCTTTCCTTTCTTACATAATATAACAAAGCTCTGGTGCAACCCAAGCATTTTTTTTCAAGTAAAAGCCAATCGTGACAAGAGGGGGAGAAGGAAGCCATATATCAATATGTTTGTCACTCTCTTCTGAGCCCTAATTAGAATTAATATCTGTTTCAGGGTGACTTTATGATTTAGATTCCCCACACCTTTCACTTCAAGGTAGAAAAATCTGCTTTTCACTTTTAAAAATATAACATATTCCTCATTTTTTTTACTTCATTTATTGTGTCACAGTGTGTGTATATAAAAATGATATAAAAATTCTTGGCACTAAATCAGTTGCCATCTACATTGTTAACTAAAGCCTATGTAAATATAATACCACAACAAAGCAATAGTCTTACATCTAAGTCAGAGGGAATATAAAAAAGGGGAAAGATATAAAGGAGAATATTCACCTTCCATTTGCCATGGTAGAAAAAAAGGACCATGTGTTTTTTTACAAGGTGCTGTACAAGGTAGACTGTCTGCTCAAAAATTTGCCTCTTTAGCCAGAGCAAAAAGTTTGTCATTCCAAATCACTACAATAAACCAGCTGGTCAAGTATTATACTGTGCCTCCAGAAATGACCTGTGTTGGACTGGAAAAATAAACAAACAACCTTATCAGTTCTGCAGCATACTAAATGTGAGTCTACAAGTTTTTTATTTTTTGTTTTTTTTTTTTTTTCCCCTGCAAGAACCAACTGATGCACTGTTGCTGGTTGCTGCTGATACTCTGCTGCAGTTTGTGGTCTGCATCAAGACTAAGCCCCATTCTACCTGTTGCCCTGTGCAAATCCTTATGAGGACCTAAACAAACTATTTTATGGGTTGTTTTATGTGTAATATGTCACTTTTTTTTTTCCTGAAGACCAATTAGTTAGCATGTTGAAATAATTGTGCTTTATTATTTTTTTTTAAACTCACGAGGGTGTTGGTATTTAATATATACCTACTGAGGTTTCGAATTATTTTATCTTCTTCTAAATTATACGAAGATTATATATTGAATGCGTAGGTACTTCACTGTTAGAATTAATTGTGTTGGTTTTTAATCTTTTCTGTTTTTTTTTTTTTTATGGAAATGGGTGACAAATAGAAGAAAGATTACAGTTGAAAACTGACAAGAGTCTGATGCAAAAGCAATTTAAATAAAATAAAATTGTTCATATTTACTTTGATGGAAGTTGGCTCTGCCATACTTTTAGGGTAGTTTCTATACTTTTCCACACATTTTTAAAAGCTATATGTTTGTCCCTGAGAATTTGTCCTTGAACACTACATTAACTGTACTACTCAAATTCATTGCAATTAATTTGATGAGAAAAAAAATATGGCAGCTAAAATATCATTTAGGACTCCTATTCTAGTGCATGTGCTTGCTGTTAGTTGTAAGTGGAAGACTTCAGAAATGTCACAAACAGTGGTTTTCTGTTCTTCCTGTAAGGGTCCTTCTTCTCCTTAACTCGTGCAAAAAGTAAGTTGAGTGCTGGTGCACTCTTTTGAAAACCTAGCCTAAGTACAACAAAACAAAAACAAACAAACAAAAAGGAGTCTTGTAATAACAGAGTAAAATTTTCTTTCTTACTTTCTTTCCATTGGTTTAAAAAGCTAGTATAAAGCTCGAGCCTCTACAGATTTTTCTGCATTTGGAGAGTCGTTGAGTGCAGTTCTGCACTTGACATTGGAACAGTACAAATAATACCCAGAGGAAGAGTAGACTTCAGCTGTCAGCTGCTTATTTTATTTCTCTCTTTGTCAGAACTTTTATCATGAGCTACATCATTTGCCTTTAAAGATTTTTTTTTTTCCCAATGAAACCCTATTTCTCTGAAGTGTACAAGACACTTTTGTAAGTGCATTAATAACTGTCCAACTATACAACAGATGTATCTCTTGGAAATGAAGATCAGAGAGCAAAAAGAATAAAGGTTACACATTTCTCTTCAAGCTCAATTTATTGTAAGGTTCCCACTGAAATTTCTTGGCCATGTTATACTCTTTTTTCCAATATAAAATGTTAGTATAATAAGTGAAAGCTTTGCAAATTAATTTTGGTTGTACAACTTCCTCGTTTTATGGAAGAAAAAAAGAGGCTCTATACCAATAGTCTTATGTGCATTAGGACATATTTTTTGTTGGGTCTTACCCTCTATATTCTCATCCTTGCTAAATATAAGAAACAAATATGGGGCCAAGAAAAATAAATGATCATATTAAAACAAAATCCTTCAGTGATTTATGGGTATTGGCTCTGACCTGGAGCTATCATCACTACAAGTACTTGTGTTAAAAAGACGAGATATAAAGTGCTGGGTCTGATCAAAGACTTTAAAACTAACAAACAGGTTTCTGGGTAGATTGCCAAACCTCTGGAAACAAACTTTCATTAGGTCTTCCAGGGAAAAAGAACGGAAAGGAGACAAGACACTGGTAGTGACTGATGCGTTTGAGAAGATATGGTAGAGCTGAAGCACAAAGAGAAGGGGACTTGCTCTGTTTTCCTGTTTTGCTTTTTCTAAATATCTCTGAGTACAAATTGTAGAGAACACAGCTGTTCTCTACAATTGTGACTTGAGGCTTCTCCCCCATAGGATGTGCGTGTGTCATTGCGTCGTATGGACCCATTAGAAATAAAACTTCGTCTCAATACAAATGCAGGGGAACCTGGAATAAGTTCTTGAAGAGGTCAGGGCTTACTTTAGATGGGAAGTTTACATCATATACTGACAGAAAGGAATAATTTTTGAGGGACTTTCATGTATTTTCTTTTTCCTCCACCCTTTCATGTCATTGAAGACTTATTAAATACAACAGAAAACAACACCTATGAGCATATTCATTGCATTTAAGAAACAAATGAAATCCTGGTTTACTGACCGTTCAAAATCATGAAGGTTGGAAAGCTTTTGGAAATGAATGGAATATCAAAGCTAGGTCTCATAAAATTAGAATTCAAAGTGGTATAGGATTATCAGGTAACTGTGTTTCACAGTTCCACCCTGAGCTTCCCCTCTCCCACCATGTGGTCTCTAGTTTGTACATTGTTCACTGCCCCAGAAAATTATCATGTTTTAAAGTTGTATACTTATATCTCCATTTGCTCCTTCTCAAGCCCACCTAAGCTTTTCTGGCATTCTCCTTTCCTTCACTTCCCATGGAGACAATGTATAACATTTGTCAAAAATAGTATTACAATATTACTACCTTTTGCATAAAATCAGCTGAATAAACAGCACTCTTTTGCACAAATTATTGGAGGACCTATTCTTGTAGACCTCTCAATTGTTTTCAGAAGTCTTCATTTTCACTTCTGTTTAATGGAAAAAAATACACTCTTACTAAGCACAATCGTTGTGTAGGAACGTGTCAAAAGTTTCTGAAAATGTCTGGCAGCATTTACAAAGAGTCTGAAATGGTAAGTCTGGGTGCAAACTACTGCAATATTTCAAGGATGCCAGTGATACTGCTTTAAATATTTACACTATTGTGACAAATTTGAAGCTGCCTGTAAATATTTTATGAATTCTGTGGCTTAACCGGATTGTTGTGGTGTTTACTGCATGAATATACAGAGCATGTTTGTCAGGAAATTGTCTCTGTAAACAGTGTACACTATAATCCTGATATTAATTTCTTAGAAACATTTCGGAATATTGCAGCTCCATCAGTCTTGAAGGGAAATTATGACATTCTTGCAAGCTGATTCACTGGGTTTAAGCAGGATCAGAAAACAGCAGAGAACAGAAAACTTGGATTAAAATAAAAGGAGAAGACTTCAATGGCAGAGGCTGAAGGGCAAGTTTGGGGATGTAGAATGGAATCCAGACTTCAGAGATAAGATAGAAGTGTAACTTTAGGACTTACTTCATGTAAAGTAGACTTTCATAGTATCAGTATCTGTAAGAGAAACAGTCACTCTTGGCTTCATTTCTTTTAACATAATCAATGGAGAGTTAAAAGGCAGTTTTAGTATGTAATAGATGTGACCTATGTTAGACTTCTGCTTTGATTTGAAACTGTCTTCTAAACTTCCTGTAATTATTACATATCCTGGATAGATTATTTCTGATGTAAACAATGTGGACATTCACATGACATTAACTGAATCTCACCTATACATGCTGTTATACTTTAGTAAAACTATTTTTTGCTCTGCCTTCTTCCTACTGTTAAAATTCAGCAATATTTTGCTTCAAAGGAGATACTTTTTGGATCCATGAATATACCATTACTCACAACTCCCAAAAGGAAGATCTTCAGGTACTAATTATGGTCAGGCCTGCTGTGTGATTAAGGCTTGAAATCAGGCACTTGGAATAAGATTAAGCAAATTGCAATTTTCTTGCTGAGAGAGGTGAAGACATCAGAAGTAACACATTGTGATCCAGAAGACTAGATAAGAAAGACTTCAAAGGAACAACTTGCTCTGCAGCTATGACAAATATTTAACTATTTCATTTCTGACTAACCCCCTGCAGGTGCCTGTAATAATTCACAGAATCACAGAATAATTCAGCTGGGAATGGACAAGCCCCTGCTCAAAGCCATGCCAGCTCGGAGCAAGTTACTGAGGGCCTTGTCCACTTTGATTCTGAATTTTCACAAGTAAGGGGAGTCTGCACCCTCTCTGGGCAACTGTTACAATATATTATCATCCTCATTGTGGAAAAAAAAAAAGAAAAATTGTTGTGCTAACCTGATTTTTCCTTTTTGCAGCTGTATTGTTGCCTTTCATCCCAACACTGTGCAGCTCCAGGTAGTCTGACTGCTAACTCTTACATTAGGTGAAGAGAGTAATAAGATTCCTCCTTAAACTTTTGCTCTTGAGGCTGAACACAGTATGTCCTCTCAGCCCCTCCTCGTATGACATATGCTGCAGTCCCAAAATCATATAGGTACCCTGCAGCTAACTTGCTCCAGTATGTCAATGTCTTTATTGTTTTGAAGAGTTGAAAAATAAACATAGCACCCCAGGACCTGCTGGCAACATTTGTGCTAAAGCAGCCCAGGATGCGGTTGGCCTTTGTTGCTGCAAGGGCACATTGCTGGCTCATGTTCAACTTCGTGTCCATCAGGACTGCCAAGGTTGTTTTTTGCAGAGCTGCTTACCAGCTGGTCAACTCCCAGTCCACACCACTGCAGCAAGGTTATCCATCCAAGGTGGAGGACTTGGCATTTGTTTTTGATGAACTTCATGAGGTTCCTGTCAGTCTGTATCTCCAGCTTGTAAAGTCTCCCAGTGGCCCTATACTCCAGGAGATCAACCTTTCCCCCTCATTTGGTATTGATCACAAAGTTGCTGAGAGTGAAACCTGTCATGTCATGCAGGTCACTAATGAAGACATCAAATATGATTGGTGCCAGTACTGACCCTTGAGTGGTGCCAGCTGGGCTTTGTAGAGCCCTTGTAGCCTAGTAGTCCAGCCATGTATCCACCTAACATATCCAAAGTCCACTTATCCAAACCATATCTTATCAGTATGGCTTGACAATGTTGAAAGATATACCAAAATCAAAGTCGCTCTAGCAAGAGCCTCTTAAGATGTCACTTGTGTTCGTCTGCCCTCTGATCCTCGCCCATAAGCTCATGACTGGCACCTCACCAGTTCCCAGGCAAAACTCCATGCATTCAACCAGCTTCTTTGTCCAAAATGCATGTTTTCCATCTTTCCTGTCCTTTTGGAAGAGCTGTTAGTTACTCACTGCAACACTCCTGCTATACAAGCTATCCCACCACAGTTGTGTAGTCCCAATAAGCTAATAGCTCTGCAGCTGTGCATGGACTTTTTATTCTTTCTATTCATTTCCTATGCTGTATGTATGTCTACAGGTACTTGAGGAGGTCCACAGTGAAGCTGCTTTCACAGGGGAAGTGTGAGGACCTCCTCATCATGCTGTCCATCATGCACTTCCTCATTTCAACCCATGCATCACTTCTTACCAGCCTCTGGTTACCATACCCAACCTAACCTCATTTGAGGAGGTCATTGCCAGATTAGCAAACATTAGCAGAGATGTTCTTGTACCACTTTGTCAGGTGGATCTTGTCTCTGGCCATCTGGACTTACTTTAGTTAAAGGGAGATAAGTTATGAAGGTCCTCACTAGATTTCCTGAAGTAACAGGTGAAAAAACTTCATGTATAATGGGGGGAGCTAGAAACATATGAATAGGTGAACACTTGTTAACACATGGCTAGATCTTATTTTCCTGAAATGGTTGAGCTATTTAAAATTTAGGAGATACTTGCCTAAGATAAGATCAGTTAGTACAACGAAATAATACTCTCAGAAATTTTGAAAAGCTGTATTCTGCGCTATTCTGTTTTCCATCTTCTGCCACTTTTCATGGTTCACTTTTCTCTCTCTCTTCCTCAAACAAATGTAGCTGACAAACTATATCTAAACCTAATGGGATTTGAAAACTGCCCAATACGTCTACTTTGGATTCAAAATGAGATCACTACAGGAACCTAGAGTGTTTTGTGGATAAGTGCTATGCCGAAATAAATCGATATACAAGCTCTCTCCCTGTCTTATCAAATGCCCAACCATCTGGTGACAAAGATTACTTCTGTGAAAAGAAGATTTTTATCCCCTGTTGTCACTCTAGAGCATAGCTGACCAGAATGACATTTATTTTTTATTCTACTATAAGCTGTTTGTATATCAAATGAAACTACTAAATGTCTTCACCAAATTAGGGAAAATGGAGAAATCCGTGTCTGGACTTCTCTCCTTCTGCAGAAAATAACATTCTGAGGAAAATGTGCTCATTTCCACCAATTAGACAGGGAGGGTAGACATCTTCACAGGAACTGCTATTTCTCCTTTCTCTGTTGACTTTTGGCATGAATCATCAGCAAATGCTGGAATTTGGGTGGAATGAGTGCAAGATTTTTTAAAGTCTGACACATATTTTGTATTACAGAGACTGGATGACTGTCACAAAACTTTAGGCAACGAAGGGTTTATATATGTATATCTGTCTCATGAGACAGTTGTTTTCCTGTTCACTTCTTAGAAATAGCACAATATAAGTGCCAGACCAGTAATGAGAAGACAACCATGTGAGTAAGTAGACCAGTCCCATTCAGCTTTGCTTTTCACTCCAAGGTAAGGTAATATCTTTCTATTTTGCTGCCATTGAGCAGCTGCCAAGTAATTCTAGCTGTGAGCACACTGTAGAGGAAATAAGTATAAATGAAGATGAAGAAGCAGTTAAATGACCTTCTCTGCTATATTCCACTGTCATAGAAACTTCTAGTATACTCAGCATCTAAGGCAGAAGAGACCAGAACTGTCATGCCATAAGAGGCAGATATACCAACATGTCGCTGGAACACACAATGCTGACTTGCTCTTAAAACATCAAGAAATGAAAATTGTATATGGAAAGAAAGTCTCTTTGACCAAGTCCTAGTTAGAATTCATGAGCTGTAAAAAAAATGTGTCCTTGCGCTTTACAGACATATATATCTCTAACACTTTTCACAAAAATCCCAACCCAAATTACGTGGCTTAGTATTGAATTACATTTAATGGGAAGATTGTTCCTGGAAGTTTGCTTGTAAGCCCTCAAAATAAATGAGATAATGGGAAATGATATACTTATATGTCTCTCCCTCATGGCAAATCAAACTAACTCTGTCAGTCCAGCCTGATAGTACATGAAGAAAGCAATTGAGCAGTCCTAAACTCTGAAAACACTTTGAGATTTATTGTTCTGTATCAACCAGGATCATTTTGTCAAACTTCTTTTTTTCCTTCTCTTCTTTTATTTTGTCCAGAATAGATAGACCTAGATACACAAAAGCCAGAGGAAATCAATGGGTGTTGAAGAGAAATTTGATTGCTGAGACCAGAGTGAATACAGCTAAAGACTCCAAATATCTTTTAGGAGGGGTTGGCTATTGGAAGTTTTATCTCTGTTTCTGTCCCTCTCATCATCCGTTATTAATTTATTGCAGATTGTGAAGACCTTAAGGTGGGGATCTTAGACTTTATGTCCAGCATAACAGAGCTGGAATTTGACTGCGTCCCTTGGATGCTAATACAGGACAAGAAAAATTGTCCAACTTCTTCATAGTTCTTTGAGTTTAGAAGACAAAGACATGCGGGGAAATGAAAAAAGCTTCTCTGAATTTTCTCCAAGAAAGTACACCTAACTGCAGAGGGGTTTTGATGCAATCTGTTTTCTGATATGAGCTATTCTAGGCTTTTTCTTGTACAAATTAAGAATGCAATGGCTAGAAGAATGCATTGTTTTTTGCTTTTTTTTCTCCTGCTGTTTTTCAAATGTCTGCCTAATTGAGCACAGCTGTGCAGTGGCACAAAACTAACCAGGAAATGAGCATTTTGATAATTTCACATTTCTAAAGCACCTCTTAAACATCTTGTGTGAAAATAGCAGCCACAATACCTTTAGAGATCAACAACATTGAACCAGATTTATCATACTGAGCTGTCTCCTGCAGGCATTTAGAAAAATCCACTTTCAAGAAAAATCAGTGAAGGTTCCTTCAACTGTAGCTGTCTTGTAACATAAACAAAATATGTGTGGAATAGAGACAAACTTTTCCAGGCTGCTCCAAGAATGAATTCTTGCCTTTTCACTAGTCTACTGCCAATGAAGACTTCATATTTTTTATTTTATAACAATCATCTCTTCATCAGTTTTCGGTTTGGGACTGTAGCCAGTGGAAAAGTATATAGACTTATGAAATGCTCTGAAGTAATTCATAATGTGTTGCTTTTTGGGAACATCCTGTTTGTGATTTCAGTCTTCATCTTTACATGTTAAAGGGCTGATTCCTCACCAAGCCGTGTCCTCAGAGGATATAAAATAGTCTGACTAAGTGCACTGATATAAGTCTGTTGAGTCACTCCTTTCTAAAAAAAGGATTCATTTAGAGATTGCTTTTCTTTCTGATTCAGATTCAAAACTAGAAGGGAGGTCATGAATTCCTGAATGTAAGTTTTATGCAGGGTCAGAAATCTGACCAGAATAGATCATGTGGGCCTAAACTCTGGTGTTCTTGATTCTTGGCTGAACTCTAATCCTAAACTGAACCCTAGCTATCTGGTACATGAAACCCTGTTCTTGCCTTTGAATTTAATCTTGATGTGAACAGTCTCCTCCAAACATCTCCATTCCTTCCATACTAATTTTGTAGTTCAGTAGTTCTCACATACCACTAATCTTCTGTCCCAGAAAGGGGGCACTAGAACACAAAGAGAAATCTGCATATTTTCATCAGGGGACAAATATCTTTCTTGAGTTCTCATTTCCCCTCTCTCCTTGTGTATGGTCAGGTATCACTTGCAAGGAACTTTAAATATAGTCAGGCTTCCATAACTGGACCTTCTAGACTTCTGTGGAGATCAAAGTCACAGTACGCCTTTCACTAATGTACTATGCTTTCATGTGTCTTGCTTACTTTGAAGTTTTGCTGATAAAAATGTAGACATTTAGGCATTCTGGACTGATTCTGAGAGATATCAAGATAAATCAGACCAAGAGTTCCTTTAGCTACCCACTGACATGAGTTCTGGGTAGGCCACTAAATGCACTTTTACCTTTTTAATCTATTTATTCCAAAATGAATACAGGTCTCAAATTTAAATGTACTTTTTCAAGTACAACATCCAGAAAACAAGAATAATGTCACCGGTGTGGAAAGGAATGTACTTTCAGTACAGCATGTTTTATCTTATATCCCTGCATGACAATCTACAATTGCTGTGTTTTGAATAGTCTTTGTGCTTTAATTTCTGGTCCAGTGGCCCAAATGAGATGTTTTGTTTTGTTTTGTTTTGATTAAGGAAAGTAAGATGCAACTATAAGAGACTTGATTTTTAAAGACTTTCAGTTTTTTAAACTTGGTGGTATGGCTTGGTCTGTAACATTATTTTTAAAATATTAAGATACTATTAACATTAATAGTATGAAGATACTACAGGCATCTGGAGATACCTATACATATCAGCTTCTTGGGATGGGGATAGGCATGGAATACACTCATTTATTCTTTTAAACAAAGGTAGAAAGGTGTTGTGGTTTAGCCCCGGCAGGCAGCTAAGTGCCACACAGTCACTCGCTCACTCTCCCCAGGTGGGATGGGGAGAGAATCAGAAAGGTAAAAGTGCCAGAACTCATGGGTTGAGATAAAGACAGTTTACTAGGTAAAGCAAAAGCAGCGCGCGCAAGCAAAGCAAAACAAGGAATTCTTTCGCTACTTCCCATGGGCAGGCAGGTGTTCAGCCACTTCCAGGAAGCAGGGCTCATCACGCGTAATGGTTTCTTGGGAAGACAAACGCCATCACTCTCCACGCCCCCCCTTCCTCCTTCTTTACCCCAGCTTTTATGGCTGAGCATGACGTCATATGGTGTGGAATGTCTCTTTGGTCAGTCTGGGTCACCTGCCCTGGCTATGTCTCCTCCCAGCTCCCTGTGCACCCCCAGCCTCCTCGCTGACAGGGCAGCACAAGAAGCAAAAAAGTCCTTGGCTCTATGTAAATACTGCTCTGCAACAACCAAAAACATCGCCACTATTTTCATCAAAAATCCAAAACACAGCATTGTGTGAGCCTCTACGAAGAAAATTAACTCTATCCCAGCCAAAACCATGACAAAAGGTTAGGTAGAAAGTAACCTGTAAATGCAAAGTAAACTTTTATAATTGTTTTCCCCATGTATGACACAGAATTTTATCTGATGACTGCACACCCCAGCAACTGTTGGGAGGTCTGTGACAGTCATTTAGAACATTTTGTTAATCTTCTTCTTTAATTTTTTTTTTTCTCAGTTCCATTTCTAAGAGCCAAACCAAAGTGAAATTACCATTCTGAAATAAATAAATTGCTAGGACCATTTAAGAATTTTAAAACTCAAAAAGTCATTGCCAAAGTTGATGCTTCTCAAGGAAAACAAATTTTCTATTTTTTTTTTTTGAATGAACCTTATTTTCTCATGAGAAAATTTCAGTTGCATACCAAAATATTCTAATTTTTATTTCTTTTACAACCTCAAAATGAAGGCTTCTTTTTCTGGTAAGAAAAACTGCATAAAATTCTTAATAAGTACATCTGTATTTTACCCAGTGTATCCCTCCAAACTCACTGAGACCATTAGACTTTTCACTATGACCATCCTTAGGCTCATTTTAGATTGAATTGGGAAATAACTTTCACTGTTGCATGACCTTGTTAGCGGCATTTAATGCCTGAGCAGGAACTAACAGAATCTTCCTCTGGATATTTCAAAACTCATATGATGTTCCAACTTTAATTAACAAATTTAATTAATATATGGCAGTTTGAATTTCTTCTGTTTCCTGTAACCTTGTGCATGGGATATCTTAAAAACTTGTTGCATAAACCTGACAGGTCCCCTGCAGAGGAGGGGGTGTCCCTTGCAGAGCGCTATGGGGCCAAGCAAACAATTATGGTCATGGCAGGTTCTCAGTATTTCTCACGGCCAAATCTAAATTAATTATTACATTTTAATACAGTTCCTTTTCTGCTGTGAATACTTTGCAGCCAGTCATGTCTCATGATGCCTATACAGTCCAGGGATTAGAAAACATCCTTACTCTTTTTTATTTTTATTTTTTATGTAGATGTTTTTATTAGTCTAGATATTATTAGTCTTTTTCTTTGTAGCTAAACCATCTTCATTTTTTTGGTCAGTTTTAAAGACACTTTTTTTCCCTCAAAACTGCCCCCTTATTCTACTGCACAATGATCTAAATGCTATAATAAAGATTTCTCATGCTTTAAACTTTGAGGTTATTATGTATTGCATTAGCCACCAAGCAGAAAAAAACAGTAGGATAATAAAATGAAATTTTAAAGGTTTTTTTTTTTTTTTTGTAATTGGAGAATAGAATAAGGAGTTGTGGGATTACAAGATATTTCTTAGAGCAGGAAATTCAGATTAAGAAATTATTTTTAATTATTAAAGAGTTTGTGCTTATGGCTGTGAAATAATTAAACAAGTCAGAGGAGGGGTAGCAGTTGAATTAATGCTGCTTAACATTAATATAGCACTTCAAAGCTCTTTAAAAGAATGAATTAATTGAGTTCAGTGTGTAACTCCCAGGAAATGATTTCCTCAGTATGTACAGACTTTTCTGTCTGTGCTCAGACCATCTATAGGCAATTTTTATTTCTCTTAATGCATTTATTGCTCATACTCTCATGATAAATCTTGTACCAGTGGTATTAAAATATATCTATATATCAAATACCCCTTAACACATTGAGAGGTGTAATCATGGGATAGTGTCTCTATTCTATAACTGATAGCCACAGGTAGATTTTGAGGAAGTTTTTGCAGCTTTGAATCCATGATGAAGAAATAACGCATAAGCAGGACTAAATTTCTGTAAAACCAGGAGGTCTTATTTCTGGCTTCTGTGGTTTCCCTCATTGTCCTATTCCTCTTCTTTCCCCTATGATGAGTTTTCTCAGTTGTTAATTCTGATTTGTGTATTGCTGGGTTATCAGGAAGTACATTTATTTTGGTCAAATCACACAGGTTTTTGATGTCACTTTGAATAGAAGGTGGCAAATTAATGCATGATTGTTAATTTAGAGTGAGCATGCTTCCTTGACTCCCAGGCTGCCCTATGCCCAGCCGTCTGCTCTTTTTCCCTGGTACAGCCTGAGATACCAGCCATATGACTTTGCAAACATGACCACAGTGCTGCTTCGTTTTTTTTTTTTTTTTTTTTTTAGTCGGGTTAAAACCTCTCCTACACGTCTTATAAAAATTTTGTTTTTTTTGCTCTCCC
>VXAL01004214.1:44499-61450 GCA_013399475.1 Chauna torquata | reverse complement strand
ACAAAAAATTCCCTTTCAAAATGTTTATAAATCATCAAAGGTAAGTTGTTGCTAAGGAAAAAAATAAATCAAAACCAACCAATCAAACAAACAAACAAAATAATTGCTTTGAAACTGTATTGGGCATTGAGCTCCTTACATAAACAGCTGGCTATAATGTCTTTGTGGTGCTTCAGTTCCACTAGTCTGCAGTCATCGTGTTCTTCCAGCCACCACTAAGTCACAGTTATAACAACTTCTGGAAGCATTCCTGAACTACCTTTTCTGTTTTTCTGTTACCAAGAGCATGGGTGACTTCAGAGATCCTCTGTGATGTAGGGCTGTGACTGAAATGATGTTAGTTTAAAGATATGTCAATACAGGCAGTGGTCACAACCAGTGGTAAAAATGTAATTTCTAATTTGAAAAAAGCAAAAATAGAAATATTAAAAAAATCCAAACAAAGATTATTTTTCTTTTCTTATGAATATCCTATTTAAAGGAACCAACTTAGCTGCTAGATGTTTATCAGCTACTGAAAACTATTGCTGATCCAACAGAAACCACAAGTGAATCTATGTTTACTTATGGAAACACTTTCTGCTGGAATACAAACATACAAACAAACAAAAAAAAAAAACAAAACAAACCAAATCAAACTAACCAACCAACCAAAAAAAAATTTTTTTTTTTGAAACATTTCATTTTCTCCTTGAAAGACAATTTCATTTCTAAAGTCATCTAGACTGACCAATCTCCCACACACATTTTTTTGAAAAAGCTCAGTGGCAATATTGCTGCTTTTGAGCAGCCATAGGATTGGTCTTGTACAGGTGTTTAAAACTAGACTTTTGCAATGGGAGGTTGAACTTTATCAGTAAAATGAACCTGTAACTTTTGCTGAGGAGGAGCATGAGGCATTTACTAATGATTCAAATGCTAAATTTGCTCTTTCACTAAATAAGTAAGCTTGAACTAAGGTATTGTGTTTGTCCATCCATGTCTCTTCAAAATCCAATATGAGGATTTTACATTTTTTAAGTAGAAGTAGTTTAAAGTAAGTTTTTATTCCCTATGGTCTTCCTAAAATAAATAACATCCTTCTTAAGGCTGGAGCATGTTAATGACTCTGATCTGTGGCACTTTTTTTTTGAACAAATAGGAAAATCTCATTTCACTTTACATCCCTGATTTTTTTTTTTCCTGCTGACAATGTTTTCAGTTACAGAGTGTGTCTGAACTCCAAGGGTTATCTTTGAGATGGGGAACATAATTTCTACTTGTAGAATAAGCTATGCTTTATTCTTCATCTATTTCTAAATGAAGCATCCAAAATCCAGAAAAATAGAAGGGTCACAGGCATATCTCTCACACCTGGAGCCTGACACCCTGACTCCCTGACTCTACTTTTTTTTTTTAAATGATATGCCATTTCACTTTCAAATAAGGACATGGTATGTCTACCAACATCTTGTAGTAGGCCTAGTGATTCATTGTTAACTTGACAGATGAATCATCTTTCCTATTGCTTGTATTAGAGAACGAAGAAGAGGCTTATGACTAGGAAATATAAAGTTTATGAATCCTCTTGCCTGATGGCATCCTGTCTAAGTATTGTTTCTCTTTCAAAGGGCTCAGATGCATGTACATATGCATAGGTACGTTAGTACATGGTTGTGGAGGATTTTCATACTGTTTAATAAATTATGGTTTCCCATATTATTGCATATATTCTATTGAAGAAATAAGAATGGCTCAGTATCTGGTACAAATACTTTAGCCTGTGTCTTGTCTACAGTTTTGTAACAGTATGATTAATATATTCCTATACTTTTCAATGCATTGAAATATACTCTTTTCATATTTAAGAAATAGTAAAACTTTAAAAGATGGGGGCAGGTGAAGCTGGCAAAATTTCAGAATCTCACGATATGCTGGAGAACTAGACATGAAATCCTATATGATTCAGGAGTGCTGATATATAGGGTAAGGAATCTTGGTTTCATATGAAGATTATATTTTGAAAAGCAGTTAGTAGCCCAGAAAAATTGTTGGAAATGGTGAATAATCAATTTACCTTAACTCCATAATGCATTGGAGAGGCTTAAAGAGAATCAAAAAGTATGGACCTGTAAGAAAAGTAACATAAGGACTCTTCCATAAATCCACATAAATTTCGGATCTGTGATCACTTAAATCATATTGAGACAATATATGAGCTTGACCTTTGCTGGAGTCATCTTGATCTAGTCAAAAGAATATAATAAGAAATAAGAGATGATTCAGAAAAGAACTAGACTGATATGAGTATTATGAATACCATGAATTGTAGATTAAGCAATAAAAAGTTAAAGCCAGCTAGTATGATTAAAATAAACTAGTTTTAAATAGACCAAGATATAAGCAAAGGTTCTTATTCTCAGTCCTTTTTC
This sequence comes from Chauna torquata, assembly GCA_013399475.1. Lineage (NCBI taxonomy): Eukaryota > Metazoa > Chordata > Aves > Anseriformes > Anhimidae > Chauna > Chauna torquata. The sequence continues at coordinate 59,039 of VXAL01004214.1, read as the reverse complement.
TCAAGTCAGAGAATTGAATAATAGCTAAAATGGAGAGGCTGTCATGCTGCTAACAGGAATGAGTTGTAAAAAATCTCTGGTGCCAGACTCTTTCCTCTTCTTGCATCCTCTACATTATCAACTCAAGATATTTATAAACAATAATAGAAATTGTGAAAGTGATCTAAACAGAAGCTCAAAGACGCAAAGTCTTCTGACTCAAATGCTTGTCCTTACTACTTCATAAACTTAATGCATTTGTTAATTTTCCATTACTTACTCTTCCTGACATGCTTTCCTCCAAAGCAGTATACTGAAATGTTACAAGAGAAGAGTTGGTTCAAATAATAGCTGTTGGAATACTTCTGCATGCATTGAATATACTGCCCTGATATATTCTCTACTGAAATGTCTTCAAAATATGTATGTAAGCATTTGTACCCTATTGCTTAGGTTCCATTGGCTCTGATGTAATTCCTGTAATATCTGTAACTTAACATTAATTTTAGGCTAAATTTCTGGAAGTTTTTGATGGGCGTATGCCAGTCAAGACAAATTGGGGTGATGGTACTCCCTTAGAGAGCAGATTTCTGAGTAAATTTATTCATAGTAAGAGACAATGTCTGGACCAAGGTCAGGAAATCTAAATCTCCATAGGAATAGCTGTGTGCAGACAGCTGAGGAAATAATTATATCTGAATCCAAAAAAATAAAAAAGAAGAAAAAAGGAAATGGACCATGGTCCATAATTATTTTTTTAACCCTAGAGAATTATTGCAGGCCCAGATAAGGCTGGAAACTCATTTAAGGCCTAAAGGATTTCAGTCCTATTTCAATTTCTGTTTGAAAATAACTGTGGTATTGTAGCAAATATGTCCTGGTGTTCGCTATTCTGTAAACACTAGATCCAGGAATGTTATAACTCTAGGCAGACAGGTAAAAAGCATTAGTAACACAGATAGAAATGTGGGTGCCAACTGTCAGGGCTTTTCTAGGAAGCTGAAGGATACCATGGAGTGGGAACTTATGTGTTCAATGGGCATGGAACACATAAGGAGTTCCTTTTATGGATGCACACGTACATGCACGCACACACTCACAGCATTTACTACCAAAGGATTTCTGAATGCTTTGCAAAGGCAAAGTTTTCCTTGTCAGTCTGTGTGGAGCATTGGGCGTGTGTTTATCAGGCTTGCTAAGGAGAGCAGAAGGGCTTCGCAGGAGGCCCTACACCCCCAAGAAAGAGCCTCCTTCCATTGTCTCCACTGTTGCAAATCAACTAAAAAAAAAAACAAACCAAAGCCTGGTAGGATTTAATTTTGAAATTTTTAAGAGCCCTAAATATAAAGAAATTGACTTGTAGCCAGTAAAAGTACACTTCTAATTTGTAAGGGAAACGGTACAAATGAAGATAAAAAGAAATTACCATCAAAAAGCAGGCAAACATGAAAAAATACAAATTCCTGGAATCTCTCCAGCAGAGTTTGGATCTCATGCTATTTTACTTATTACAGACAATTAGAAGAGATCTGTGTGTTGCTATGAGTCCCCTAAATTAGATTAGAAGATGAAAAACTTTTAATGTGTTGACCTTTTCTTGCCCTTGGTTGAAAAAAAAAAAAAAGATGTAGGAGTGCTAATGACGGGTACAATCTCCACAAAGTTTCATATTAGCTGTTTGCTCTCTGCCCACTCCCCCTACTTTCCCCTTCTCTTTTCTCCAGTATGCTTTCATCTGTACCTGTACAATTTCAGCTGGGAAACTGGCAAAAAGTCTATGAAAATTCATGAATTCTCTTGAGATTTCCATTAACACCTTGTTTTTTGCCAATATTCAGTCATCATAGAATCATAGAATCATTTAGGCTGGAAAAGACTTCCTAAAGCATCCAGTCCAACCTTTAACCTGGCACTGCCAAATCTTTTAATTAAACCTTGTCACTAAGCTCTGAATCCAAAAGTTTTTTGAAGACCTCCAGGGATGGTGATTCAACCACTTCCTTGGGCAGCCTGTTCCAATACGTCACAATCCTTTCAGTGAAGAAATTTTTCTTAATATCCAACCTAAAACTCCTCTGGTGTAACCTGAGCCCATTTCCTCTTGTCTTACCAGTTGGCGCTTGGGAGAAGAGATCGACCCCCACCTCGCTATAGCTTCCTTTAAGGTGACTGCATGAAGCAATAAGGTCTCCCCTGAGCCTCCTTTTCTCCAGGCTAAATAACCCCAGCTCCCTCAGCCACTCCTCGTAAGACTTGCCCTCCAGACCCCTCACCAGCTTTGTTGCCCTTCTTTGGACACGCTCCAGCACCTTGTAGTGAGGGGCCCAAAACTGAGCACAGTATTCGAGGTGCGGCCTCACCAGAGTTGAGTACAGGGGGACAATCACTTCCCTAGTCCTGCTGGCCACACCATTGCTGATACAAGCCAGGCTGCTGTTGGCCTTCTTGGCCACCTGAGCACACTGCTGCCTCATATTCAGCTGGCTATTGACCAGTAACCCCAGGTCCCTTTCTGCAGGGCAGCTTTCCAGCCACTCTTCTCCCAGACTGTAGCGTTGTATGGGATTGTTGTGCCCCAAGTGCAGGACCCAGCACTTAGCCTTGTTGAACCTCATACAGTTGGCCTAAACCCATCAGTCCAGCCTATCCAGATCCCTCTGTACAGCCTTCCTACTCTCAAGCAGATCAACACTCCCGCTTAACTTGTTGTCGTCTGCAAACTTACTGAGGGTGCACTCAATCCCCTTGTCCAGATAAAGACATCTTGATAAAGATGTTAAAGAGAACTGGCCCCAGTACTGAGCCCTGAGGGACACCACTAGTGACTGGCCTCCAACTGGATTTAACTCCATTCACCACGACTTTTTGTGCCTGGCTACCCAGTCAGTTTTTAGCCCAGCAAAGTGTATGCCCATCCAAGCCATGAGCAGCCAACTTCTCCAGGAGAATGCTATGGGACACAGTGTCAAAAGCACTAATGAAGTCTAGGTAGACCACATCCACAGCCTTCCCCTCATCCACTGAGCGTGCCACTTTGTTGTACAAGGAGATCAGGTTTGTCAAACAGGACTTGCCCTTCATAAACCCATGTTGACTGGGCCTGATCACCTGGTTGTTCTGTAAGTGCTGCGCAATGGCACTCAAGATGATCTGCTCCAATGGGAGGAGGAACTAGGTAGTTTGAAAAGGAAGTAGAAATGAGGCCCTTTTAACAGTTGCTAAATCATATCAACCATCCTATTTGTTATATCTGCACATCGCTAAGTGCTCTCAAAAGCTGTAATCTACAGCTACAAAGATGGAAAGAAAACCATTGGTTTGATGAATTGAAGTGGCCTTGACTTCTTTTGGCAATGTTTTCTTGCCAAAGTGTTAAATTAGAAAATCAGTATAAAAGATATAGGCAACTGACCTGCATTTGTTTCACATAGTAAAATTTCCTGCACGGACCTTCACTGAAAACAGTAAGGGTTTGTGAACACCCAGGTATTAACCTTTGCAGAAAATGTTACCTAAAGGGCAAGTTACCAGTTGTCAGTTATCATTTATCTCAGAAGTGGATGCCAGGACCCTGAGACTCAGGGAAAGGAGAAATCTATGGAAAAGGAGGGTCCAAGAAATTTCAGATCTGTGAATTAAATGAAAGGTCTTCCTAATGTAACAGGAACATCTTGAAACTAATATGAGTTCAGATTAACGACCAGCAGTGTAACAGAGCCAGGTCTGGAGTTACAAGCTGTAGCTATTCAATGCCAGCAGAGATCAGGCAGGGGAATTTTGTATCAGCTGTTAATTGTGCATGCAGAGTTATTAGTGAGAAATAAATCTCTGCAGTAGCTTAGCCAGGACAAAAGGAAGGGATAGGGAGGGCCTCTGCATCAGCAGAATTGTGATGTTCTTTTACAATGCTACTAAATTTAAGCACAGAAAAGAAGGAGGGAAAAGATAGCTGTGATGTATTAAAACTACCCTGAATCCAAACAATAATGAAGTCTTGTCTACTCCCACTCCAAGGCATTATGCACTTCTTTTGTGATTTGTTAGAGGGTGCTTTCCTTTAATGCAAGAGTAATCAGGAGAAGCCATTTATTGCTTAACTGTGCTGTATTATCTTAGTACAGTGACGGTCACCAAGGCCCCTGGCCCCACTGCAGTAGTAGCATCTCCAGCAGAGTTTAGCATTTCGGAAGTGATCTAAGCAGCAAGTGAGTTGTCCTACTGACCCTATCCCACCCATTGGTACTGCTTAGCAGAGCTAGTCCTGCCCTGATTGAGGCTAGCTGGACTTCGACCCTTGGCAGTTCTCTGTAGGCTCCAGAGATCAGTGAGGCATCCTGGCAGAATCGCATAACTTCCAGCAGAAGAGATCTTTCTATGTGGGTAGCCAGAATATTCTCAACATAACCTGGGTCATATAGGCAAAATACAACTGCCTTGTTCTTAGCTACTGCTAATCTAGGTTCAGACTTGGCTAGTCATCTATCGGCTTCCAAAAGTACAAATTCCATCCAGTTATCTTACAAAAGCTAGAGCAGGATTTCAGCAATACAATCAGAAATAGCTTTAAATTCTCTTTATTCATGCCAGAAGCTACAGAAAAAATAGCTACAGTTATTTTTGCTCTTTTGAAAGCACATAGTATTTTTGTTCAGCTACCTATAACATAAAACAGATTTTTCCTCTTCTGTTTTATTTTTTGTTGTTGTTGTTGTTTTGTTTTGTTTTGTTTTTGTTACAGATATGGCAAAATAAACATCATTCTTTGATGAAAGGCTTCTTTAAAGCACTTACTCAAGAGGAAACTATTGTTTGGGATTTTACGTTTTTGGTTTACTCATAGTCTGCCTTGGTCCACTCTTCCAGTCAGATTTTTTGAGAGCTGTCTGTGCAATTGATGAGATTCATACATCTCTTGTGGCTTCCAATCAGAAATATGAGCAAAATGCTGATAAACTGGCTTTGTTGTCACTTGGTATCAACATGTTCATAGGAGGGAGAGATAAAGTATACAGCTGGAGAAAAATTTCAGCTGAAGGACTCTGTCCTAGCTGCTATCTTGTCTGTTATGTCCTTGTCAGTTGGCACAAAGCAACAGAAGAAATAGCAGAAGATCTAGTTGCCAGGGATATCCCCAATTAAAACCTTCAGATGCATTAAGAAGCAGTATGCCATACATATTTTCTCAGCCCTCCTCTAGTCCCAGGCTTTGGCAGCTGGGATACAATAGCTTCGGCTTCTCCCACTCCCTGGAGAACTCTTGCCAGCTAGCATCACCTTTAAGTGTCATTTCAAATTAAGCAAAGTATTATGTATGTGACAATTTACACCTTAGTTGCCAACATGTAAGGAAAGTTAAAAGATGGTGACAATCTCACAGAATTAGGCCTTCAATTGCATACGGAGTTTTAATTCCCTCTGCTGTTACCACACATTTCTGATTCTTTGTGAAGCTGTAAAGGAGATGATTCCAATGCACATTTCAACTCTCTTCCAGAATCAGTTTTTAGAAACAGGAGTACTGTATAGGAAAAACATGTACCAAGAAACATCATAAATATAAATATACATACATATAAAAATAGATGAAAATACTGTTTTAGCTTCTATGAACTTGACAGCACGTATTGGACAGCCGGGCATACTTCCGTACATAACAGACAACAGAATCTAATCTAATACAGCAAATAAGTCTAGCTGCAGAACAAATCTTGCTGTCCTAATAACGTGCAGAGATACTAACAGAGTTTCCACTTGTGAAATGTCTTTTTCAAAAAGCATATGGTTCAATTTGGCTCTGCAGCTTATATTCCTTTAAGTGTCAGCAATTTGCTGAAAATATTATTATTATTTATAATTTACTTATTACCTCCCACAAAGATTCCTAACAATATTTTTTGAACTGTACCATTATATTTAGAAACATTACTGAGCCTAGCAATCGACAAAACTATGTCATAATAAGTTGGATGTATGCTGCCTGTGGTTTTAACATAGCAGCAATGTCATTATTTTGTCTTACAACTTTAAGGGAAAACTGGCCTCTTTGCTAAGTCACAAAGCACATATAGTTATGCAGAGAATACGTTATGTGCAATAATACATATAGAAATTATATTATAAAAGTGTTCAATTTGCAGTGTCAAAATGGCAAATGTTAAGAGCTGTCAAAATTAAGGTGTCCAAATGAAGCAATGTTTTGGCAGAGAAGGTTCCTGTCTCTTGGTCTAGTCTGATGCTTACACACCTGAAAGAAAATGATCATTTCTTTTCTTGCAGCTTTCTTTTCTGCTTGTTCTGCATCCTGGGCACTTTTCATGATCACATAGTTAAAGACTGGATGATAATTCAAAATTCGGGGAAAGAATTTTGTTCATAACAGAAGTTTTTACTCTAATACTTCCAAACTTTTGTGTTACTTGCTTAGATTGATTCATTTTCTTTTTGGAAAAAGAGCTTCCTGTGATAAAATTCTTAGACCCACAACAGATGTAATAACCCCTTGAACCGAATGACTAGCTAGTAGTACTAGGGACTATTTTCTATGAGCAGGTCTTTATGGACTGGTACAGAGTCCTAAGTACTTCTGTTGAGTCTGCAGGCTGACCGCCAGTTCGCTTTCCTCCAGAAATCTTACATCTGTGTGGGAATAGTGCTAAGCCCCCTTTTGCTCAGCTATCTAGACCAGTTCAAAAGCCCCCAGGACACACTGGTGCAACATTGCACCTCCTGGATAGTCCCTGACCTCCCACCCACAAGAAGGTGATCTGTGTATCTGGGTAGTGATGTACACCACCAGGACAAAGCCAGCTGATGATTGTGAGGAATCAGACATTGTGCAGTCAAGTTTTAGCTTTGAGGGAAGCAATTTGAGAATTTCCCAGGCAGCCAAATCACACGCTTTTCTCTGACGTGATGTCTAACTATGGTATAGACTCATTAAAGGAAAAGGTGGGATTGCTAATAATGAAACAGAAAAATCATGAGTCTCTCATCTCTGTGTTTTGTATATCATCTGCATTTGGAAGAAAGCAGGCTGCTGTGTTTGAACCACAGCAAAAACCTGAAGCTAGAGTTCCTGGTCCCTCCCAGCACCCAGATCTCCCAGCACTTTAAAGAGACTGCAGCAAAAGGGGAATCTAACCTTGTCAGCCACAGAGAAGATTGAGGAGGAAGAAGGGAGCTAGTCCTCACTGGAAGAGTACCAAAACCCCCCTTTCTCAATGCCTCACCAACTGAAAGCTCTTGTTATAAAAAGGTAGAGTTTTACGTCTTTTGCAAATCAATCATAATTATAGTGTGTGAAGAAAACAGAGCCGCTGTACGCTGAATCTGATCTCAGTGTGACTTGGGGCTGGGAAAGAGCCCGCTGCAGCTGTTCCACTGCATTAGAGCCATCAGCTTCACCTCATTAGGAGAAGCATTCACCTTCCTATGAGAGCCCCGCTGCATAACCTCCTGCCCTGCCACTGAGACAGACATGGTGGAGCAGTGTCACTTAACCCCTTACATACCCAGCTGCACTCATATGTGGGGAACAGAAAGCCATAGGAATAGCTACAAGAACAGCTTCTTGGCGGTACTGGTGTCCAGGTACAAGTAGAATATAATGCTATGTATGAAAATATTCATGATGCCACCATGTGTCTCTCTGTCTGAGAGACCAGCATCTGCTGGAGTACCATGCAGTGCACCAGCAAACACTGAGCAGTCACTCTAGCATGGACAATGTATTAAGAAAAGAAAGAACAAATTTAACTATTTAGTCACCTTAGAGCAATCTACTAGCTTAATATTCTGCTCAGACTTACGTCCATTTTGCAGGGGAAGAGGAGAGCATGCAATGCCTCTTTACACTGATATAGATACCTTTTTAGTCAGTCATATTTGATTTTCTTTATTGTACAGAGTTTTTGTTTGTTAGGAATTTTTCTTTCCAAAATAAACATATAAACATAGTATGAGTATAGTATCAACATAAAGGACATGAATTGCTCTGAACTTTAAAAACGTCTACCTTAAATTCTTCTAGAATTGTGGTCAGAAATGTGCACATGCTTATTCATAGAGCTGTGTTCTGATGTACATCTAAGGATAGTTAAAAAAAAAAGAAGTATTCATATATGTCTGTAGGTTGTACAAAATGAGCTTGGATTACAATGAAGGTGAAGGTGAAATCTTATTTTATGGAGTTCAGTCTGTTGTTATTATTATTTTTTAATTCCAGCAATATTTGGACTCTTAAAAAACTTTACTAGGCTACTATTTATAGACTCGTGGAATGGCCTTTACTCTCAATTACTTAATCATTTTTAGAATTTTTGTGAAAAAGAGTAACATGACCAGGACCTGACTCTCCTTTCACACTATACAAGCTCTGCTGGGGAACAATCCCCCTGGCTCCATTCTGTTGAGGAAATGAGACTCTTCAAAAGGCTCTGAGCTTCCCTGGTGTTCATGAACATGTTCAAACACAACAAACATATGTTTTGGTATCCCCTCTTCACAAAAGAGCAACAGAAATAGGAAGGTTTTGGAGGAAACTGGGTGATCAGCTTCTCTGGGCTCTTTTATCTCTGAACATGTGCCACCCATATCAGGTCTGAGAGGAACAAGGATAAAGCTGTGCCCTCCTTCTCCAAAGGGCATTGCTGGAGCTTTGATCCCTCACCCATAAGTGGCTGGAACTGCGATTTGTACCTCACTAAAACTCCTTGCTACCATAAAGATAGCAGGAAATCTCTTTCCTATTGCCAAGGCTTCCCCGCTTAAGGAATGAGTGTGCCATTGAAAAAGGGACTATTGCAGGCTGCAAGAGCGGGTATGTTATACAATTACTTGGGAGGCAATGGGTCCAAATGGAGCCACAACATAGGACTGGATTTGTCCAGGTGCATAATTCCTGAAAGTCCTTTCATAAACTTCATATAAACATCAGATAGTGGTGCATGTGTATGTCTTGTGGAGCAGTGGAAAACAAGGTGTTTCTCTGTCCATAATTTAGAAGTAAAAGCTAAAGGAAAAGATGGGGCTCTGAGAAAGAGAAGCTATTTCAAGCAATCTTATCAGAGGGAAAAATCACTTTATATATGTTTTGATTTAAGCTCTCGTTATTTAGGTGGTTTTTTTTGTCTATCTGTTTGTTTGTTTCTTCCTCACAGTTATTAACTTTCCATACATCCTCTGGTCTGTGCTATTAGAAAGGAATGTTCTTCCTTCTCACCTATTTCGTGAGAATGGACACATGAAGGGAGCTGGGGTGGCTGTTTGCTCAGAACCCACAGAGGAAATCCTGGATGAGTTAACCAGAGCTTTCTCTGAGCTCTGGCAGCTGTGAGACTAGTTCCACTGCCAGTAATCAGTCTGAGAACATCAGCAACACAGACCAAGCCAAAATTGGGACTGCTTTATAGGATTACTTGAACTTATCAAATGCTTTCTATTCCTTTCATTTAATGATGTTATAAAAATCAGTATCCAAAAAGCAGTTTCCATAGTGAAGCAGTGTCTGGTAAGATGGAGTGAATCACAAAATGCAAAAGGGCTAGTCGAGTGTGAATTTGGGTAACAAAGACTACATCTTCATTCATGTTCTGATCTAGAACAAAAGCATGCAAATACTCCACGTTAGCTCCCTTTGCAGTCCAGCTTTTGTACACACTAGGTAGGTTTTCCTCTAAATGAACACAAACTGGATGCTCTGTGTCAAATACTTGCAAACTCTTAACAGGTTATTTAATGTCAAAACTAAAAGACATTCAGACAGCTTCAACTACACAAGTAGCGGGATAATTTTTTTCTAGTCCAAAATAAAAACCCAGAACTGCCTTAACCACAAATACAGAGGCCACAGCACCAACTGATTCATCTTTTTGGGGCCAAGTTGCTTGCTAATGTGGACACAGTGCAAGTGAGCCACCAGCAGCCTTCTCTCACACTGATCTCAGCAGGAGAATTTTATGCTTTTCATGTTGCTAACCCCCTTCTTACACACATTTTTGTATGGTGATGGCGAATGAAGCAGACTGGTCTTGACAGCAAGAATGCATGTGAACATGTTGGAAAACAGTGTATGCGCTTTATGCTTCACAAGAGGATATGGAACAAGGTGACATTTTTGGAAACTGAATTTCAAAGGATGTGGGAATAACACAAACCATCTGTGTAGTTACTTTTGTTGTTGTTGTTGTTGTTGAAAACATGGAATTTACAAACAGGAGAAAGTCATCTGACCCAGCATGTCTGCTTTTTTTGGTTTACCTTAATCCCACTTTCATGTCTTTTTGCTCTATGACTTGACCCCTTTCGTGCTCAAGAAGGAAATCTGAGACTCTCTTGAACTCACTTACACTCCTCAGGCTCAGTCCTCCCTTCAGTTATTTATTCCATATGTTCAGAGCTCTTTCTATGAAACAGCTCTTTCTGAGTTTTCTCAGTTTAGCTTATGTTGCCACCAGCTTTTGACTTCTTGTCTATGCAAATAATTTTGCAGATTAAAAATGCTTCTTATTACAAATAGAAACTATTGCATATCATCCAACACAATGAGAATTTTTGTGTTACTGTACAAGGGGAAACAGTAACAGTGATAATGTGGAATCTGAAAAATATATATGTATTTTCAAAGGAGGACAGTGAAGAAATAGAAACACAAAGCTCTGACACTTTTACAAATTCCTTTAATTTCACGAATTACTAAGTATCAGAGAGACCTTGTGTAAATTCAGATTTCTAAAAATTAGATGTCTATGTCTGGGCTAGGCACAGTGATCTCCTTTGGCTAACGGAGAGAACAGTTTATACCACCCATTGTAGACATATTTTGTTAGGAAATGAATTGCTGTATAGGTGTTTATATGTCTCCATTGCTTGCAAAAGAAACCTACAGAGTCTTATTCAGACTTAGATACCTAATTCTAGATGGCTTAATTACAGCTGATGAATTCCACACCATGTATCCACTGCTCCACAATAAATATAAGGTAATTTGAAATAATAGGATTGAGACACATATGTTTTCATTGTGACTCCCAATTCATTACCTTATCCACTGGACCACTAAGCAGATAATATAACTGCTCTAAAAGCAACAACTGAAGAAGCTTCAGTTGCAGTTCCATTAAATATTCCTGAAGAAGTCAGGCGTATTACTTCTCCCTGCTGGGTAACACGGTGAATCTAAATCTGAAGATACATAGCCACTGTCTGAGAAATGTGACTGAGCAAGCAGCTGTTAGCACATGAACAATCTGAAGCCACTGCAAAAAGAAATACAAGTCCTCAGGAAATTCTGCTACCGACTGAGGGGCTCATATGCTGAGCTCAATGTAGATTGAAGGTTTTTGTAGGAACTTCGGATCCAGAGCAGGACATGACTTTCAGAAAAGGATGTAGAAGGCAGGAAAAGCAAGAAAACAGACTACCGTTCTCTATATGCTGATGTAGCTAGAGGCTCTGGGGACCTGAAAGTGCATTACAAAGAACTGTAGAAATATCGCCATGGGTCACTTAAGGAATATTGTCATTGCCCTTTCTCCTGGGTAGGGAGCCCCTAGATGCAGAAGGAGAGTAGGAGGAAAGAAGCGTTTTGAAATCACAGTAACTATTCATCACCTCTCAAGATCATATCCTGTATGATTTGCTCCAAATATTTCTACATTTGTCATTTTCTGTCCTTAACATTATTCTGTCAGTTCTACTAGTAAAAATGCTTGTTTATGTCGGTATTTTGAGAAAAACTTGATAAATAAAAAACCTTACATGATCACTTCCACTGAACCCAATAACTTTGGTTACATGAGTTGCTTTTGCGAAGGGTTTAGGAATGTACTTGTCATGACTCCACACACATGGATTATCATGTACCTCTCCTGTCCCAAGAGAATGGTTGATTCATTTGTAATGAGTGGTGGGAGACTAGAGGTAGACCAGCTGGTCAGATTGTTGCTGTGCTACCTCAGTCACATTGGCAAAACATCACACCAGGGCAGGATGGAGCTTTGGCTCCGTCTAATTCTAGTTTTTCATTGCATTTTCCACTGTTGCCTTTTGAGGAGAGCTTTGTTTTCTCCTTATGCTCAGCACTGTAAACTAAAAGTCCTAGCAAAGAGTATCATTCTCCTGAGTGTGATCCAACTTTCCTTTATGTCCTGTACTGTTGTTTCAGTCCAGAATAGACAGCAGTTAAACAATCCTGAGGAAATATTTGAAGGACAAACTCAAAATTTATGTGAGTAATGTTCTATAAAATATGTATTTTAATATTTAGTCTATTTACCACTTAGGCCAAGAAATATACAAAAAAAGTTGGCTCACTTAAACACTTGGAGTTTGCCAAAATACAAGCCTATTTTATGTCCAAAAGTCTGGAGACCCTTGGGGTGCTAGGTAAAAGTGTGTGAATCAAAATGAGAGGCCATTATTGCAGAGAAAACAGTGGCGAGAAACACTGTGAATACAACTGGGACAGTTCTTGGCAGGTTTTATATTTAATAACAATGCTTTCAGCTGAGAAATGTGTGTTTTAGGCTATCGGTCCTGCACACTACATCTAACATAAGCGATATATTATTAAACTGGATTTCTGTTTTATTGGACTGCAAAGTTTTTTCAGAAAACAGTTCAAACTGAGCATGCTTCCTTTCCTTACTCGTGATTGGCTTTAGGTTCATAATGCCAGAACAGTCATGGAGGCCAACATTTAATGTGTTGTTTTGATACTTTTATAAAGAGAGGAAACTATATGTAATTGACGTGAATTCTTAGTTTCTACTGCAAGTTGCAAAACAAAACAAAACAAAACAAAAAGATTATTATCATGGCTTATTTTTAGATTTTTAGCGNGCGGGTATATTTGCCAGATTGTAGCAAGGCATATGTGCTATGGACGAAAAAACTTCACAGCTTGAAAAAAGGCAGCATCTGAGTGGGTTTTCATCCCCCCTCAAAAGTAAACAGTTTTCACAATTAACCCCATTGCTCTGTTTATACATCAAATAAAATGTGGAGAGTACACACAGTTGCTCTCATTAATTTTTGATAAGCGATAGCAACTTAAAAAAATTACTCCAGAGTTTATGCATTACTAGGTCTTGAATTCAATGGGAAACATATGCAGAAACAGACTTTCATTCTTGCTTTATGACAAAAGAGGTGGGAAGCTATGGAATAAATACGTTTAGATTTATCTTTTGTATTGGCTTTCCTGTCTCTCTGTCTTGGTGTTCCTTGACAATACAGACCCATAAAATAGATCATTCCTCTAAGCTGTCTCTCCTACTTCATACTAATAAGCATATGTGCTACAAGGTGGAGAAACCCAGCAGGAAAAAAACATACCTAAAATATTCCTCTGCTTCCCCATGGCTATAGAAATAAACAAGCTCTCACAGCGTATCTTGACATTCAATAGACTGTTATAACTAAGGATTTGCAAACATCGAGAACTTTTCTAGGAAATGCCTTGCCTGCAACTCCTTGTCAAACATATGTGGCTTTAGATTGAATGCAAGGCAATGAACATCATCATTTAAACGATCCTTTAACAGGGACTTTTTTATTTTTTGTTTTCATCTCAGAAGGAGAAAGAAATATATAATTTGGCTACCCTGAACAGGTGATTTTAAGATATTGAAAGTCACAGCTTTTGCCTCTGAAAGAAGTGACACTGATGTCATAAGGAACTATGGGTAATAAAGTAACTTGTAGGTAATAAGCTGGAGCCTGGGTGTGTAGTGCTGTGCACCTAAAGATAGAAGCTCTTTACATCTTTATTTTATTGCTAAGGAAGTGAGATGATTTTCAAAAATAGGACCCTGAAGTACTCAGTGGTCATGAAAATCAGACCAATGATTTGCCACATAGTTGATCTGAAGCTCATATTGAGTTACATGTTTCTAAAAATGAGACTAATGGAAAAATCATAAATGTCACCTGGGAAGTCTGAGTTGGGAAGACTGAGAATTTTAGCTAGACATGTGGTATTCCAGCACCCAAACCACAACACTGAATCTAGTCATTTCCAGAAGTTCATCACTTCATTTTTGTCCTCCTCACAAAAGTGAGGCTTATTTAGCAGCTAGTAAGGATTTACTCGTCTATTCCATTCCACCAGTCTTCAGAATATACAGAGTGCTACCCTGTACGACATCAACATTTGACAAAAGCTGCCATGTGCAGTATTTGAGAAACCATCCAGGCTTTTTTTTCTTTCAGATTAGTTGAGTCTGAATAGAAATAATCAAGGAACAGCAAGTTTTGCTAAACTTTTTTTTTTTTTCCCAAGTGTACACTAGTCTAATAAATTCTATCCCTTGATTGTGCTCTTGTCCCCCTGCCTATTAATATTACCTGCCTTCAGTGCAGATTGAGTGTGAAGGAAACATCCCATGGCATTGCATTACAAGGTTGAAGGCAATGACTACTCTTGACTCAACTCAGCAGCTCCTGATATGAGTGGCAAAAAGGGTATTGACTGAAATGAGGCAGTGTCAGGATTTAAGTTTAACCATTAAAAGCTGAGAACAAGTAGACACACATGGATAAAGAAGAGGCGTGTTATATAG
>VXAL01004213.1:1607-17665 GCA_013399475.1 Chauna torquata | reverse complement strand
AATACAGAAAAGGATTTTCATTCAGATATTGCCAAAGCAGAAACACGAAGGATTGGAATCTGTTCCACACATAAAGCAGCTCTGTACGTCTCAGCATTTAAACAGACTAAATACTCAGTGATTTTACATCATTATCCACATATGTCAGACACATATCACTTACCTCATGGCACTGTTTGTATTAAATGTATTGGGTTTGGCTATTTAAAGAGTCAACACATTGGATCTAGCTCATCTTATATTTGTTCTGGTAGTATATCCAAGAGGAAATGAAAGCAGGTGTTTCAAAGATGAGTGCTGCACATCCTGTATAAACTGATACCGTGTAACTTGTTTTCTACAACTAGTCTGCAATACCAACTACCTAATGTTTGACTTTAGAGGTGAAGGCGAATGTTACAGAAAATATTTTGGAAGAGGTTTTAAACTTTACAGCTCTGTACAAATTTTAAGCTCTCTCCTACTCAGTGATCCTCCTGAGAAGCACCTACATTTTGTTTACTATTATTTTATGAGTACATATATCAGAGCTCCACCTAAGGATAAATTAATTTATGTTAATCCCAAGCTAAAACACAGTATTAGAACGTCATTAATTAATAGCAATTAACTTACAAGCAGTAGAAATTTTATGGGGATTTTAACTTTCTTTCTACATGTTTTGTTTGTTTCTTTCTGTTGCTCCTAACACTGTTTTCTCTAAGTTCAGTAATTTTATAGTAAAAGAAAGTGCTAGGTAATGTGTAATTATATTTTGTGCATCTGTAACTCATGTACAAAACTGTGATAGTTTGTTATATTGCATTTTTAGTAGGTATACAACACAATTCAGCGAAGCAATTGAAATTAAAAATGTATATGCAAGGCTTAAGTACTCAAAAGAGAGCTCTAACTAAAACAAATCATGGTGCTGAAAATTTAAAGAGTTGCAATTACAGTGCCTTGATGCTACTCAGATAACCCAAGGTTGTGAAACAGAGCTGCTGCAGTCATTTTTAGAGAGGACTCAAACAGCCCTATGAGTATTTTGAGGATGTAAAATCATAAGCAGCCATTAGCTATTTCATTCTTTATTTCTACTATTTATAAGTTCAGACATCAGTTCTTCCATTGAGGTACCTACGCTTATTATACCTGGAGATAACTGTTCAGGTCTAGGTCTCCTGTTCTTTAACTTGGCTCGAATCTTGACATCCCATTCCTGCAAAGCCTCTTCAGTGAGCTGATATTTTGCAACTGTGATCAATACAACCACACAGGAGCTAGTTTCCTTTCTGAAATCCCCTATTCCCTGTTCTGCTTTTTCTGTGCTCCTATTGGACCACAGACAGTTGAGGCTGCCAGAGGGCTGGGGTAACTCTGAACTAGAAAAACAATATATTTTCTGAGATTTTTGTCTTCACACAAAACCAATTTCACAGGCAGGTAAAATAGAAAAGTTAAGTTCTATGAACTACCAAAACACTACAGCTGGGATTTAACTGTCAAGATATACACATCTATGGCTCAGCTAGTCTTCTCAACTGCTTTAAAGTCAAAGAAGAGAAATAAGTACCTTCTACAGCATGATTCATGTCATCCTGAAGTGAGTATCTTAGGGTAAGACAAATCATGCTACAGAAGTCCCTACTTTTCAACTGTAAAGGCAGCCTAAAGGACTAGTTCAAATGACATCTATTTCTCAAGTGACACTTACTTTATGAACATCTTCGGTTACACAAGATTACTCCAGTTCCAAAAATCAAAGTCTTCTTGTGATCCAGATCAATAGTTTTCACCTTTCAAAGAAAGGCATTGGATCCATAACAATTTGAAGACTTAAGCACTTTATAGCTGTACAAAAGAGCAGATTTGTAGGTACGCATACTCCTTGAAGTGTCTTTTTATTACGGTTATAAATACATTACAGTATTTGAGCTCTTTTTTTCCTGTCAGTGACAGACTAATATGGTAAATGTATAAAACAATTTTAAAATCAGAAAGATAATGTTTCTTAACTAGAAAAACAAAAGCAAACAAAAAATAATAATAAAAAAAAAAACACAAAGAACAAAACCAATCAGCATTCCCCAGATTGTGGCACTGTTTGAACATCCAGGAACATAGCGTATCATAAATATTTTGAATGTCTTACTTTTTTGTGTACAGGACATGATTATAAACAGTTAAGATACAGTAGTTCAAAGAACCCTTTATTAAGGAGTATTCTAGGATACTTAAAGCTGATATACAAACATTATTCTTTATGAAGCTGTACCATAAGCAGCTCAGTAAGGCACATGTGGAAAGTTATTGCAAAGGAAAGTTTTTCTTTCTACAGCATTGTCACCAAAATTTACTGGCATATTAAAAGTTCTAATTTGAGAATAAGTTTTCTGCCTTTTTTACGGTATGTGATATATTACACAAGTTATATTCATGGAGGATCTGGAAACACAGTAATTAACAACTTAAAGATCTTCTAAATGCCAACACTATTTCATGGCCTGACCAAGAACATTAAAAAGTCATGAAAGATGTTGGAGAACATATTCCCCAAGATTAAATTATTCCTGAAGGAAAGCTTAAAGCAGTTTACAAGCCTATATCTAGTGCAAGAAAATAGTCATGCAAAAAAGCCAACCAAAAAGCCAATACAAGTAACCAGGATAAAAATAAGAATGTACTAGAACAGAGTCAGAAAATTTCTGATATATTCCCCCCTTTATTTTCTGATATGTAAATTCAAAAATGAGGCAGCACTAGAGGTTGTTGATGTAAGAAACAGGAAGCCAATGTTTTGGGTTTTTTTAGTCTTTTCAAAGAAAGTTTTCACTGCCTCCGCCATCCATACACATTAGACCCTTATGCCTTGCCAAAATAAATAAATAAATAAAAAGGAGTTGCATATTTGCTATTTTCCCTTAGAGTAATACAGAGCCCTCCTGGAACAAACATCATGTTCTTTGGCCAAATACAACAGAGTAGCCTAAACGCAACTAGTTAGTTCCAAGACTTTTGGCATCTAACTGGTCTGTTGACTAGAAGGGCAATAACTCATCCAGAAAACACAAAGTGTTCACTAAAAGAAAGAGCACAGACGCAGGATTATATGAGGGCCAAAACTAGATCGTATTTGTGTTCTATGCAAACCTCATTACTGTCTTCCTCCAGGTGTTCCTTTTGCTTACCTGACTTTAACAAATCACTTCAGTCTTTTAGTAGATGCTCACATGAATAAAAATCTCTGCTTTTACTCTAGCAAAATCTTACTTGAGCAATGACAAGTATTTACTGATACAGAATTGCGTGAACTACTTACAAGTGAAAGTTGAACTATTTCAAAGTTGATCACAGTTTACTCTTTTCTCCTTGTTAGTTGACAAACCAAGAAAATCATTTCTTCATTAGGCTGGCTGATCTTTCTTGAAGAAATAAAACAGTAAAGTAGGAGTAAATAGTGTTATGCATAATGACAGTCTTAAAAAACAAAAAACCACAATTTACACAGGAGTAACAACTGTTCTCTTGGCTTACTTATGCTCAGTTTGAAAGAAAAAAATTAAGATTTACCGGTAATGCAAAATTTTGCTGGCTTTTATATAATTACTGAAGCTATGTTAAATATCAGTTGATAACATTCCAGTGAACAAAAATGATCATTTGCTAATTGTACTACATCTTTATGTAGCTGATACACAATGACTGACAGTGAAGCGATTCAGCACAGACAAAGCACAATTTACACATCTTTCCCTCATTTGCAGAAGTGAATTTGTCTTACTCTCCACCCTCCTTGTGCAGGCTACTAAAGGCACCCCTGGTAAATACCCTGTGAATCTTTCTTGTACGTAATAAAGGAAGGCCCCTGAAAATATTCCTGTGAAACAAGCACCTTTACAAACATCCTCATCATGGCCCCTAAGTGGAAATAGAGACTCCTACCAGCTCATTTGAAAGGATCCTCCCTTCCTGTTCCTGAAGCACTGTTCCAAGAACACCTGTGTGAGACTGATTTCTTATTAATTATTCATCACCTGGGAGCAAATATGTCCTCTATTTCCTCAAATAAATATTGAAACTATGATAACATATGGTTGCTTGTTTCTCCTAAGGAGTCTTGCACATACAGAATGTTTCCCCATCTCTGAGGTCACTTGGTTTGTTCAGCCCAGAGAAGAGGAGACTGAGGGGAGGCCTCATGGTGGCCTGCAGCTTCCTCACGAGGGGAGCGGAGGGGCAGGCGCTGATCTCTGCCCTCTGGTGACAGTGACAGGACCCAAGGAAATGGCATGGAGCTGTGACAGGGGAGGGTCAGATTGGGTGTTATGAAAAGGTTCTTCACCGAGAGGGTGGTCGGGCACTGGAACAGGCTACCCAGGGAAGTGGTCATGGCACCGAACCTGCCAGAGTTCAAGAAGCATTTTGACAACGTTCTCAAACATATAGTTTAGTTTTTAGGTAGTCCTGTGTGGAACCAAGAGTGGGACTCAATGATCCTTGTGGGTTCCTTCCAACTTGGGATATCCTGTGATCTTTCACCTACCTTGGCATGAACTTTTAAACATGTTTTTCCAATCTTTCCCTTCCCTTTACTTTAAAACCTCAAAGTAAAAAGTATAAGGACACTGACAGATTCTGTAGTGGTAACTGTAACACTCCTTTCCACTTTTTTTTAATATGAAAGACTAAAATCTATGCTAGTTCAGGAGCTGGTTCATCCCATCAGAGAAGGGAAACTGATCATTCATTGACAGAGTAAGGCAGACAGCTGGGCTGGGAATAACTGCAGCCATCCAATTTCAGCCTATTTTGGCATCTGATTTTAATCTACTTCTGCTTGCTTTTCCAATACCTTAGATGAACATATTATGGCCCCCAGCAAGTTTGGAATGATTACTTACCAAGTCTTCCCTTAAAAATAAAAAGGGAGAGATAGGAATGACTAAGGGAGAACTTTTTACATCCCTATGTTTCTGTTGTGTGTTGTAAATATTCCCAGTGCTGGCTATGCTAGAAAGAATTTTTCATCCTACAAAAATAAATTCACATGCAGCTGTCCACTGCACAGTGGAGTTTCTGTGCCCATTTGGAGAGGACCTTACGACACATCTGACAATCTTTCTTGATTCCCATACAGCAGTATTAAGTGGACTACATTCCTCTTGGCTCCAGGAAGTGCAGGAGCTGAAATCCTGTTTAAATGCTGCAGAGAATGTAAGCTCTCTTCTGCTTCTGCCTCTTCTCTAAGGTTAGATTTAATTTTGCCTCTTTTCTATGGCTTCTATCATTTATAGAATTAGAATAATATATTATATATGTAATATATAATAGAATTATATATATTGGCAAATACTGTGTATTCCAAGCAGGGACTTTTCTCATTTAAGTCACTGCTACTCTCTGAGGATGGTCAAAATTTTTTTCTTCAATCATTCAGTCTTTGTCTCCTCTCTGCCACCTTTACTGTTATATGAGTATATAATAAATGTCAGAAAATATTACTTTAAATATACTGAAAAGAAGGAAAATCGGCAGCCATGGAGTTTATCTATGCTGACGTCCATTTCCACGCTATATTTTCCAAGCTCTGCAGACACAGTGCTGTGAAAATGATATTGTTTGTCCTCCCTGACTAGCCTTTATAGCCATGATCACTACGATAGGCACCAAAACTGTGTAGAAAACAATGTAGATCAGAACTCTCTCAGCACTAGTGACAACTGAAAGAATAATTGTCTTAATCTACCCATTCTCAGAAATATGCACACTTTATAATAACTGTATGCATATATCCTGAAAAACATTTCCAAGACAAAACTTTTGTTAAGCCCTACAAATTAATTTCTTCAGCTGAGGCTGTATGTTCTACTTCTGACTTTTTATTTCAAAGCTAAAATTACTTAGATATATGCCTATAAATTATCACAATTCAGTAGCATCTTCTGAATCAGTAGATGTTACAAACTAAGCATATAAAGAAGATAGTATTTTGTCTAGAAAACAACTGACTAGTAATGTACAGAGTCCTGAAATCCTAACGAGAATTATAAGGAGATCAGCATTAAACAAGAGACTAGATCCATATGAACTGGTAATTCTAGACAATGAAATGCATAGCCTGGAGTTAGTTATTTTGGATCTTTCATAAAAGATGTAAAAAAGGGATTTAAAACAGTATACTAGCTACAAATCAGCTAACAAGGTGTATTGAAGAGAAGTGAGTGTCTGCCAGAGAGGAAAATCAAAACTACTCAGTCTTGCTACCGAATCTATTAAAGTGCCTACTTTGAAAGGAGTTGATTGTGGATTATTTTCCCTGATCCCCGAATGTATGCATTTCCTCCAAAGGCGCAAGTGTTCCGCAGCTGTGATTTGTGTTAAGCTCATTTGTGTAAGTCAAGCTTTGTGTGTGTTGGGCATTGTGGCACTGGACCACTTTAGAAAAAATAATGACTGGTGACTGGTTCAGCTACGCAGGCACCAAGCCTTTCAGCTATGAGAGGCAGTTACAGGAATGCTCAACAGAAGTGTGAATGCCTGACAACCTCATAGGCTTAAACATCAGAAACAAGATCAACTTCAGCATTTACCAGGCTACATGGAGGAGGTGCACCCACACAGAGGTTTTATTGTAGTACTGGAAAAAGTACAGCTAACTAATTCAGACACCTACCTCTGAAAGTTACCTCTATATTGGATAGTCTGTATCACACAATCTTCAAAAACAAATTCAAGAAAGCTGCTTAGAATAAACAGTCAAAATGAGATTTTCCTTTCTGCTAATATTTCACTTACAGACCTTTTTGTTCGTAGCACAGTTTTCCCTATTGTCTCTGCAAATATTTGTCATTAAGTACAGCAGTTCATTCATTTTGATTATATTCAGATCTCCACTCATCATCACACCTATCTAATCTGATTAACGCAAAGTGATGAATGTTACTGCTATTAAATATGAGTAAAAGCCCTAACAGCTGAGTAGCCTTACTTGACAAATAAGGATATTTAAGAAAATAAAGAATCTCCTTTCTTCTTTTCTACCATAAACTCCTTAAGATCTCATGTTCAAATAGTCTCTGTACAAAACAGCAAGGGATAAATTATCAGTATGATATTTAAGGAATTTGATTCAGAGCCTCTTGTAATAAAATAGTCTTAAAATCACTCATAAACATGGTGGTCTAAAACTCATAATAAATTTGTGAAAATTATTTCAAAAGAGAGTCTGTATCTAGAGAAAAAAAATACTCATTTGCACAGTCACAGGTCAGTCTCACACCATGAGCCCATGTGAATCTTGGCCCCAGCACCTGCAGCACCTCCTCCCCAGCCTCCCCCTCCGACCTTGGTGCTCAGAGGGTTTCTCACTTTTTTCCCCTCACTCCTCACTGCCTGTGCAGCATTTTGTGCTTTCTTAAATGTTCTCACAGAGGTGCCACCAGTTTGGCTGATGGGCTCAGCTGTGGCCTCCCTGTCAGCTGGGGAACCGGCTGGAGCTGGCTGGAACCAGTTGTGTCCAGAACGGGGCAGCCGCTGGTCTCTCCTCACAGAGGCCACCCCACAGCCCCCCACTGACAAAACCTCTCCAGGGGCACCAATACAAGTTCCCCAACCGTACACGCTAATCAAGACAAAGTAATGACTTTTGGAGTTTTTGCCAATATTATAATTCAACAATGGGACAGGAGTTTAGTTGCAAAAGTGCCGGCTGCCCTGCTCAGGTCTAGTGAAGACAGTCTGTCTGCACAAATTGCAGACAGACAGAATTACCTGTTGTTTACATGCCTAAAGATGAAGAGAGGCAATACAATTTTCAAGAATTTTTAAACACCTAAACTCTCAACGGTGTAAAACTCACTGTTTTATTAGTGGTTTATAAGCAAATGTACATAAAAGTTTTTGATATTTTAGACATAACCTTTAAAAATGAATGTATAGTTATTATAAATGCAAAGTCTGGTTAAGATAAACAAGAAGGTAGGAGGGAAAAAGCACCGTAGAATCTAATTTACCCAAATGAATAAAGAATGTAGTTTTAGGATTATCAAGAATAGCTCTATTTAAAGATCAATACAAGTGAAATAATTAAAATATTAAATTGGAAAATGAGATGTTCTTGCCTCCCACAAGAAAGGAAAAAATGTTCATACTTATTTGCATACGAAAAATGTTTTAATTGCCACAATATAAGAATTCCCTTGTTAAGATGTGAGCATACCAAATTTAAGACCATATGAATGGTTAGTTTTTTTTACCAGCTTTCAATAGCAATTTTTGAAAAGAACCAGTTTAATGTATTTAATACTGAGAAAGCAGGGCACATTAGATGACAAAGACACACTCCCCAAAGTGGATCTGGAAGATCATTCTAAGCATCAAGCACCTAAATTGATTTTAAGTAGGAACACTTGATGCAGCTAAGCAAAGTTATATTCTAGATTTAGGGAAATCACATTCACAGACAACAAGGATTTGAGCAATTTTAAGATATTATGACCCTGATTAAGCAAAGCAGTTAAGCAGAGAAAACCAACACTGGTTTCAATCAGCTGAAATACATTCCTAAATGTTTTCTGGGTAGAAGTGGGATTGCTCATACATGCTTTGCTGAACTGAAGTCTCTATCAGGAATTTTAGGCACAACAGTTTGGACAGAATCCTTGAAATGATGAAAGGAAGTTTTACTGATAGGAAACTTCCCCTGTGAAGGATACACACTTAAAATGCTGCTTCATTTCAAGGTTGATGAAAGGGACACACTCCTTATAAGTCAAATATTTACTGTGTGATGAAAAAACAATGTGAAGCAGAAGTCTGAAAAGCAAACCCAATTAAAGTATATCAGAGAGTAAAAATGGATACAAGTGCAGATAACCACTGAGATTAGTTAAGAATTCACAAAGAAACCTCTCAAAAAGCAGTAGTAAGCTCACCAGTGAGGAAGAAAATATTGATTTCAAAAAAGCTAGAAGTTTTAAAAGATTATCATCATATGCTATTAAGGTTGCAGTTCTTAAATATCATGTGCACAAACTTAGTTCCATTTATGAGGTTTTAAAAACTCTTTTGAACAGCCACATAGGGGTTAGAGTCCGTACAGTCTGCTGAAGTGTCATGAGCTAGAGATGGAGTTTCAAGTGTAAACTGATCATTCCCATAGTTCAGAGGACATTGCAAGACAGCCTAACAACAGGCACATTTTTTTCTCTGACTTTTTGGAACAATGAAGTTGAACCCCTTGAGGCCATAGGAGTCCTGCAGCACTGAAAATGAGTCTGTGTTTACTTTGACGCATCTTTCATAAAGACATTTCTCCCTAACAATTAGATAGTATAACTTGTAACCATGATGAAATTATTAAAAGGATGAGAAGCTGGAAGTGAAGGATGGAAGGTTTTTTCCATCTTCATCCCCATTACATTGATTCCTCCTATTATATCTAAATGTATTATGGACCAAACTGGTATCAGATAAACAGAGCTGTATGCTGTATCTACATGCTAGCTTGATTCTGTTCTCATTAAAGAAAGAAAGAAAAAATCTCACTGATCTGTCTGTCCTGTCTTGAATCACTCTACCTGAGAACAATGTACTGAACAGATACACGTAGAGAATATTTCTGGACGTGGTTTCAAAATAGCATTAAAATTTTGAATTGTATTATAAAACTATCTGCATAACACTGAAAATATTTACTACTGAAGATGATGGAATGTTAAGCAGTGCTGTAAAATTGGACAATATAGATGAAACCAAGATTTATATTATTAACATCTGTATAAAATTAGTTCATTGGAATATATGATTATTGTATCATTTCATATATTTCAGCTGAAAGAGAGCCTCAGATGATCAGCTTTTTATTTGAAGTTTTGCTATATTTGCTACATGAGGGTCATAGGTGAAAACAAACAAACAAACAAACAAAAAGAACAAAAAAACCTTCAAAGTCTATACAGCACATAATAAGTCTTAAGTTCCAGCATCAGATGCCAGACTTAAATTTTGTTATATGCACATTTTAACTGACCCAGAACAAGAATCAAAATTCTGTTCTGCACAGCTGGTGCAATGTAATATTCTTTTACTGCCAAGAAATATGTGTGAATGCAAAAAGAGCTAGATGACTTATTGATATTGTTCCTTTAACATTTAGACTTTTATGAGGACATCCAGAAATTTCAATGGAAGTATAATAAAAAGTTTTATATTTGGCATATTATAGAATAGTAAATGTAACAGGCTAACCTTAAGCAAAGATAAAGGATGCAGATATTCTAACTTCAACCACTCAGACTTCCTACTGTTGTTACTTACAGGTATTTACTCCAGGTGAGGATGCAGCATAACAGATTTCGAATTCCTCTACAGCGAGTTTTAGTTTTGATGCTTTTTTTTCTAAATCCAAAGCTAATAAAAAATTAGAAGTATATTTTTTCCCCTCCTAAAATACAAAAACACAGCTAAGGGGAATGTAGGACATGATAAAAGAAGGTCTGAGATTTCCTAATTCTAACCACTCTAGCTCCGATCTATGAAAGGAAAATTAAATGTCATTTGCAGCACCCTGTGCATTATATCAGGGTGTGTTAAACTGCTTTGTTCAGTCCAAGTTTTAAGAAACCTATAATGAAAGAGGTTATATATAATATATAATATAAATATATTTAAGTATATATTTAGCTTCTCACTTATTGCGGTTTTGAAGGTCTGTTTTCTGTTCTTCCTTCCTTGTCAATTGGAAATACAATATTTCTCTGCCAAAGCGTATTTTTTCAACTTTTGACTTCAGTTTTACATCNGTTTTACTATCCAGGAAAAGAAAAGGAAAAGAAAAAAGGTTCTGGCTTTATGATCACTTCAGTTATTAAGACTGCCTATCTACCATTGCTGGCCATGCTGGATACCATTAGAGTGCTTAATTCTTGTTTGGAATTACATGAGGATGGGACTAGCAGAATTGAGTGCCAAAATCACACCTTGCCTAACCGCAAAAAAAGTTTTAAGTCCAGAATGACTGCAATAGCTAGATTGATCATAGTCGCTATTGTTTGTTTTGTGTTTAACATTAATATCAATGTTTAGCATAAAACTATTAAGTGAAATGCAGGAAAAAAAACCTCTGAATTGTATCTGGCAGAGAATATAAGGTAATAGTTAAAAAAATCTGGCAGCTTTTGGATTATGTTGCTATTTTAAATTGAGAAAACCAAGAAATAGAATGAAACAAACAAAAAAAATCTCTTTAATTGCTGATGTACATAAACTACCGCATACTGTAAATATAAATGTATAACTACTCCCCAGTACTATTTTCCCAGAGTTTTCAGTGTTGGAGAATTTATTTATTTATTTATTTATTTTGTATGATATGTTTAGAACAACTGATTTATGAGTCTGGCTCCCAGTCTGGGCAGATTCTGCTGAGTCACAAAATAAATTGGTGTAAAATGTAAAAGATGATACTCATCAGTTCAGTTAATCTGAACATGTCACATACAAAACAGTAATTTCTTCTTGCAATGTCTTAAGTAAATAAGTAAAATCTTGTAGGAAAGCTCTACCTTTAAATCTGTTTTTACTTTCAGTTTTCAGTCTCAGATTTGGCAATTAGTCACCATAGCAGGTGGTTCCAAGCAACCCATTACTGATTTAAGTGGGTCTGCAATATGGATCTGGTTCCTGGATCATGGCCAGACCTGCACCTAGAGCAGATATTTCACTTTACGTTTACTTTTCAGCAAATGAAAAAGTAGGAAGAAAAACATACACATTTGTGTCAGTGAGCAGTATCTACAGTGAGCTACAAGAGTTTCTGCAGTATGTGAGCATGCACTGCTCATTAAAATTGTCTATGTTCTCTTCCACATGCCTTTGCAAAGACAGTGTATGTGCTTCAGCTTAGATTTTATGCAAGAAAAATGAAAATATATTTGCAAAGTGAAAAGCAACAATAAAAATATTTACATAAAGCATAAGTTAATGATTTAAATAAATAATGAGGCTATAATAGAACTGTTAAATCTTTCTAAGAGGTACTTAGCTTCAGAGCTGTAAATGTCTGTGCAGCTTTTAGTAAAGAGGCAGGGAATGAGAAAATAATAAAAACATTGAGGAGAGCGTTGGATACTGGTTAGTTCACTTCAGCTGTATACTGTAAATTATGACATACAACAGAATATTTTAACTTGATTTTCCTCTAACTTACCTGCTGTTTCTTTCACAGTCCTACTGAAGAACACCTATGCGTGCGTGCTAAAATGAAGGTATTTCAAGCTAAGCTTTCTCATATTGTCTATTAGGTGAACAAATAATATTCATGCCTCCGTGAATCTATGGAGTGTCACTGAAAATAACAGAAAAAAAAACACCCTCTTTTCAAACCAGAATATTTTAAGAGAGAGAGAGAAAGAAAGAAAGAGAATCATAATCCTTTATGCTCAATGCAGAGCACAGATGCAGAGAAGGGTACAGAATGCTGATGACTGCATTTATGTCCCAGGAGTAGTAGTTTGTTCCATGATTATTTATGCTTGCAAAATCCCAGCTCATAAACTGGTATTTTCCTAAAGATTGCATTTGATAAGCACTAGATTCCAGTAGTTGTCACTAAATAATATTGACCCCATGGACCTCCTATAAACATCAATGGAAAAATTTCCAATGACTCCACTGAGAAATTCCTTAGCACTATCCAAGCATAAAGGATGGCACATCTAAATAACAAAGCTATTGACCTTGAGAGTTGCTAGGCATTCTCATTGTACACTTAATATACAATGTAATCTCTACAGTTACTCTAATATTGCCCCATAGCCTTTCATGTATACTTCTGCCACAGTTTATTATTATTATTTTTAATTTGGAGCATTCAATACAGTCAAAAATTCATATATCTGTTATTGCTCCCACTAATTGGCCTATGATTCCAGGGTGGATTGTTGATGAATGGAAGGAAAGAATTAACAGCAGGAGGTTGTGATACAGAGCACTAGTGTTCTATTATATCACTATCATGTTATTCTCATAATCAAAACACCAGTAAAATTTTAAACTCAACAAACATATTCTTGCTCAATCAGTTTGAGTCTATGACAATGTAATATTACACTCAATGTAACTGTATGTGATGCCTTTAAGGGCACAACAGAAAAAGAATAATCATATTTTTAAGTATGATTATTTTCTATCCAGCATACTTAGGCTGAATAGTCATTCTTTTTTTCTCTCCATTGGACAGTCTCTGTCATCCAACTCAATAAGCTGCAAAGATCCACTGGAAAACCTAGTTTTTAGTAGTTAGTTAACTTCTATTCCTTTGAGAATTATTTTCTGGTGGCTGATGACAGAGAAACCTTATATTTACTAAGCCACATTTTCAGACAGCAGTTCGTGTTTTGGGACCTGTGAACTGATGGATGTAGCTGTTTATTCTAATAATAGAGGCTCACTGAACAGCCAAAATCCAGGAATAACTTCACAGTCCAAATTCCACTTAGAGTAGTGTGTGGTTAAATAACTGTTGGGCTCAACAGCGATTTTAATAAATATAATCACATACTAAGAACATATGATAAGCAAAGCAAGAACAAAAAGCATTGAAACAAATAGCAATTTTTGTTGGTTTCTTTTTCTGCTTTTCATTAGTTGTTAGGGATGAGAATGAAATTACCATATGCAGGACAAAACTCATTTCATGATCCTGGAAGCAGACAGTAATGTGAATGCGGTTAATAACAGGTGAAAAATGATGATTCATATAATACGTAATGCATTATGAAAACACCAAACTTTTCCAGACTAACTGGGTAACATTTAAAGCCCTTGAAATTTTTGTCCATGTAACGACAAGAAACCATGTTTAACAAAATGTTAAGGAAGGTAAGGTCTCTTTGCTACAGCTTATGAATCAGTGATCAGATCTAATGATTGATAGTAAACAATCTGTAAAAATCAACAATTAATCAAGCTGTTTGGTGCCTTCAGTCTTGCTCTCATTCTTTCCTTCACAGTCATTGCTCTCTGAGGTTTCCTAGAAGTTTGATAGTCCTCAACAATACACTCTCGTGTCAGCTGTTTGAATAATTTTATTCAGTTTTTATCTTTGTGTTACTGTTGGGAAATAGTGGAAAATGCTATATACTGACATATTTTGATATTCTAAAATTTTCAAATAGAGACAGTGCTCATAAGTTTGTTTGACCATGACAAAACTCATCTAACAGATGAATGAATGCTGTTAGATTTACTGTTATAAATACTTTTGACCCTGGATAGAAATAGAACTGCAGCACAGGTTCCCAGTGCCCTGAATGCCAGAGAACCAATTCATCTGTGTAATAATATTTAGATGAATTATGAAAATGTACTTTGAATTAATTCATAATATGTGGATGCATATATTGAAATACAAGACCTAAACTTTATTATTCTCATGCTATTACTGTTGCTGAAAATACACATAGCCATAACTAAAATACACTAGTCATAGTTAAATCACTCTTCTGAGGATTTCGTGGTTTGTGGACGAAACAATAACTATCACATGCTATTAGCATGAATGTTTCTGAATGAATCACAGCTTTCAGTATTTATCTCACCACTGTGGACTGCTGCAATTTTTTACTGTCTTTCCTGCTTTTCTTAATTAGTTTTTCTCTCACTGCATTTCAGATCCACTCCACCCCCCATCCCAACTTCTTCAACTGTTCTATTTCATTCCATCCTGCATTCCTTCTCACAAAAATCCCTCTCAGGTTTTATATGATTTAAGAAACTGATCATTTTCAGTGTTTTTTTCTTTATGCACTGCTATAGATTTTGCTTATTCCTGATTACCACTATTTGTAGTTATGGATGCAGGTGAAAATGACTGACACTCAATCTTTATTTAGAGTGGGGCTTTGTTTAAAGTCTATTGACTGCATGGGGGCAGCCAGAGATTATTTGTTGGCAAGTATTGTGTCAGAGACTGTCACAAACTGGCACAGTAATAAGCTTATTTCCACCCAAATGAGCTCATTACCTCCCCCTCACCCCAACTTCAGGATTATTCATGTATCACTTAGAGTACTCTGTGGTTGTTTCTGATCATCCTTTGGAAGATTTTTAAATTTATAGCCATTGCCCTGTATAACCAAAAAGATGAGGGTAATTGGTAATATCTCAGATCCAGGTAAGGTGTCTGCCAGTCACTTAACTTTTGTGCAGTATCTGACATACCGTAATGAATCAGTCTTTCATTTTACCCAATGTAACGGTAAGATGTCATCAATAACTAAATGTAGCATTTTATCAAATCTATCTAGTGACAGTAAATTGATTTTGAACTGCAGGATGTCAAGGCTTAAAAGACAATAAAGCTTAAAGCTTTCATGTTTGTAAATGGGTTGAGAGGTGATCTCAGGGCAACAGCAGGGTACAAAGAGGGGACGAGGGCAAAGTGCATCTCTAAAAAAATTTCTTGACTTAGAAAAAAGCAGTATACCCATCAGAAAACCATCAACTGGAACGAGGCAGGATTTAGGACCAAAGTTCAAAGTATGCAGAAAGACTCTGAACTGAACAACATTTCCCAGTATTGACAAGATATTAATGGCTTATTACTTAGTGATTATTACTGTTATGTATTAATACACTATATTATGAAGATGCAAGTCTTTCCAATAAAACTGCAGTCTCTCCCTTTTCTCCAGCCAGTAACCCACATTATTCAAGAAATGGTAATTTGGCAAATAATAGAAATACATTCAATTATAAAACAAGGAAACATTCTCACTTTCTTTGATATGCGTAGCAAACTAATTAGCTGCTGTAGCAGGATTTTGCATGTTTATTTCCTGTTTAATAAAAAGCTGACACAGCGGTCATTAGCATCCTAGGATGTATTCAGCTTAATATGCAAAGTATATAAAAATTAACATAATAATTATGTTAGAACAAACAGGATACAAAATGTTTAGATGAATTTAACTCATTAAATAAATCCATCTTTACATTAACACACTAACACAGTTGCAACATTTTCTATCATGTAGTATACTCAAAAAAATTAAAAGCATCTCAGATTTGTCCTC
>VXAL01004212.1:36508-50805 GCA_013399475.1 Chauna torquata | reverse complement strand
ATATATATATATGTATATATGATAGACTTACAACTCTGCTAAAAACAATTTAGTCTTCCTGTGAAAAAAGCATGGCACTGTATATGCACTCTCTCTGTATATACAGTGGTGTACGTGTATGCATACAGATGTGTACATACAAACACAACTGTTATTGTTACTGATTGTTACTTATTGGTTCCTCCTTCTATTTCTTGTGTTCCTTGTGAGCACAAGGTAAAATGATGATTCATTAACTCATTAAATCTTTCCTAAATATGTATCATCTTCTCTTTATTCTAGTGAATGTGTGAATAATGTAGGTTATAAAAGAAGTAGGAGCCAGAGGCAATGAGATAGGTGTGTTACATAAAACTCAAAGCTAAGGGAGAAGGCTGTGTGTCATCTGCAGTATCCACCCAGTTCAACATACTGAGCAACAGGGTGAAAAACGGAGAGCCGTGAAAGCATGAATAATAAGTCAGCTAAACTAGCTTCCCATTGGATTTTTTTTTTTCCTAAATGCAATGATTCATACTAGGAAGTTCAACTTGGAGACCACACTTACACTCCTGAAGAAAGCTGTCCATGATAAATATCTAAGACTAAGGTAATAACCAAGACAAATACCTTGTAGTCTAAGCTGAGAGGGAAATCCACTATAGACAGATGTATAAGAGATGCAGCCTTCACCTACTTTGGCTTCTCTGAAGTGTAAGTTGCCCAAAATTAAACTCATCTACAAAAAAATCTGACCTGTACTACAGTGCTCATTAGGTCTAATCAGAAAATACATAACTAACTTGAAACATAATTTCAGAGGTCTGATGCTAGAACAACGAATCATATTATCGCATACCAGAAAAGATGCTTTCAGAAAGTAACAATCCGGGATGATACAAAAGAGGTCTTTAATATATTCTTAATTTTAAAAATTAAAGCTTGTATTATCAGTGAAAAACGTTAGGCTTCAAAGCGCCTGTCTAATTTGTTACATGTCTGAGTCTACAACATTTGGAGAAACTAGAACAAAAAACAATCCTTTTGTTCTATGGGCTTCTAAGACATATTCAGTTAGCCTCTGGGCTCATTTCTAAAAGGAGGGATTATACATGATGGACATAAACAACTATTTATGTATAATCTTCTT
Organism: Chauna torquata; assembly: GCA_013399475.1. Lineage (NCBI taxonomy): Eukaryota > Metazoa > Chordata > Aves > Anseriformes > Anhimidae > Chauna > Chauna torquata. Next base: position 49,676 of record VXAL01004212.1, on the reverse strand, counting down.
TGTAAATGCAAGAAGTAAATAACCTGGGATTCCAGTCTGAGCTCTTTGACATGTTGAAATCAAACACCCAAAGAGTAGTTGTTCACTCTGAAGACTTATTTTTTAGTTGCTGTTTGAGATTGCTTTGTGACTATATATTCCTTGCTATTGTTAAAACTTCATTAGAGACTTTTGCAATCAAAAGTTAAAATTTTTGCATTAATTAGGAGTCCTAGTTTTAGATGTGGGAAACTTTGTCTGTAAGGGCAATTTTTTATATACTTAATATATACTTTATATACTTAACTCTTTGTTCATTCTAACTATATCCTGAGAAAATTTTAACTTTCAAGTTTTAATGTATTATTTTAATGTAACTTTCTCTATTATTATTTTTCCCTTATTCCTGATCTAGGAAGCCCCATGCAAAAGCCTATTAAGTTTAATTCCATACTAGCTTAAGAAGTCTACCTTCCTGAAATACCAATTCCACAAAAAGCCAGCAGTCTTTTAATAATAAAAGTTTTGAAGTATTTTGCCTGCCTGTGCTGTTCATATTTTTGTTAGACCTATGCTTAACACGCGGTTATATATTATTACACTTTTCTAACTCCTACTCTGACACTTCTTGTGTAGCCCTGGGTACCTCCACTTACCTTCCATTTTCCTGTCTTTAAACTGGGAGTAATAATAGCACAGACTAGTATCACAACTAGCAAAGCTTCTGTTGTGCAGGTTTTTGCCTGCATTCAGGTCATCAAGGTAGCATCTGTAATCTCTTCTTACTTCTGGCTTGTGTTTTGAGGCATGACGAAATTTCTACAGAAACATTTCACATTAAATACAAAACTGAACTCTTTGTCCAGAATCATAAGCATTTAAAGTTTCTAGGAACATGAACTCTACTCAGAAAAAAAAAAAAAAACCACAAAAATCTCCTTCTGAGATACATGTAATGTTGGGGCATAAAAGGAATGCCCTCCTGAGCCACTGCACATATCCTGAGGCAATAGACTGGGTTACTTTGTATCATTGCCTTAGCTTGTAAAACTGGTCATAAAATTATAGCATCTTAAAATTCCTGCCACACCACCTGTTTCCATGACCACCTGCAGCCCTGGTTTCCATAGGCCAGTTATAAATTGAGTAGAGAAGTATTTCTTTGCTTTCACTGCCTCTTTTAGTACAATGTTTTCTTTTTGATAGAATGGACTCTCCTGAGTTCTAATTGTTACAGCCGCAAAGAGGCAATTTTCCATTTCCCGAGCCTCTTAAAGGTTAAAATCCTTCTTCCTTAAAGAAAAAAAATGTTATTGTTGTAATGGATTATTGGTATCACGTAAGCATTAATTACATATCCTGAGTTAGCATTTAAACCACAAATTTTAGAGAGAGGTAATCGTTTGAAGCAGTTATGGTATTAAACTGAAAAGTAAGCCTATTTTTACAGTTAGCCTAAAAGTATAGAAACTCACTTCCCAAGCTCAGCAATACCACATTGTGTGTTTAATTTTTCCTGTAAATGTAGAAAACAAGAGAAGGGATTTCCTTGGCATACAAAAAATAATGGTAATGTGTGACATTCAAGCGTGCATCTATTTGCTACTGTCTCACTATCTTGCTCAGACATGTTGAAAAAGAACTAGAAATGTGTACACCAGAAATCAAATTCACCTTAGCAGAGCAGGGAGGTCTGGCATAGGATGGAACCACACGGGCAGCTCCCCCTGGCCTGGGGTGGCAGGGTGCTCCAGAAACGGTGTTTCCAAGCTGTCGTAAATATTTAAGAACTAAGCAACTATGATAGCAGCTGAAGCACAGAAAGGGATGTAATGTAATGAATGTAAGGAGGAATGTGTGCAGGAGGAAAGCGCAAAACAGTCCACACGGTCAGGTCAGCTCCAGCTAGAGGCCTGCTCACCTCCTGCAGCTCCCTCACTTATTCATAAAAAAGGTAAGAAAATGCTCTGTGGGTCCTTAAACAGTTTAATTTCATAGAATCATAGAATCATTTAGGCTGGAAAAGACCTCCAACATCATCCAGTCCAACCTTTAACCTAGCATGGCCAAGTCCACCATTAAGCCATGTCACTAAGCTCTGAATCCAAACATTTTTTGAAGACCTCCAGGGATGGTGACTCAACCACTTCCCTGGGCAGCCTGTTCCAATGCTTCACAACCCTTTCAGTGAAGAAACTTTTCCTAATATCCCATCTAAACCTCCCCTGTCGTAACTTGAGGCCATTTCCTCTTGCCTTCTCAGTTGGTACTTGGGAGAAGAGATCGATCCCCACCTCGCTATAGCCTCCTTTCCTTTGCTATAGCTTAATACTCATGGATAAGACCAGTAAATATGAAAATATCCCTATCCTTCTGTGAAACTATGTGCCTGAAACTATTTATTTGTGTGAAATTATATAGGAACAAGGAAACAAGCACTTTACAGCTAATGCAATACGAATTTGATGCTTGGGAAATGTACCATTACGTTTCTAAACACATACCAAGCATTTTTTCTTTTTTGCTATTGTGCTCAGGACACTAAATATTTAACTTTATTCTATCAATGGCATTCATCAAAATGAAATGAAAGATCATATCACACGGCCAATTCGATAGTTATGTTGGGCTATTTAATCGTCTGGTTAACTCCAGTCAAAGTTCAGTGATCCAAAGCAGGTGAAATTCTCAATGCAGTTTGTGATAACATCTTTATGATCAGAACAGTGTATACTTCTCTAGCACCTTCTCTTATAAAATTTCCATGTATTTCCAGTGGTGAAAACATAAGACCTTTATCTTCTATATGTTTATGTCTGTGAAAGCAAAATATCTTCCTGTGTTTGAAACAAAGAGAAACTGTGACAAGGCTTGAAGATATAAGGAAAGAAAAAGCATTAGATGTAGGAAGATGACTCTGGAGTTCTTATATCAAGATTCACAGGTGGATAATTATATGTTTAAAAGTAAGTAGGGACGTTGTTCTAAAAACAACAAATGTTGATCTAGGTACGCCTGGCAGTTCAGTTCTGAGCTTTCTTAGCAGTGTTGTCTTAATGTCTGTTCATTGACACCAAGCGTTTTACAAGATTGTGTACTGTTACATATTGTGTATAGATGAAAAAACTACAAAGAGAATCTCCTGTCACATTCATTATAATGATATCATTAGGTGCGAAAGGTTGCTTCCTCATCTGCTGGAAATCAAGTAGGATCTATATTCCACCCCTAACCAAAACAATTAAGTTCAAATCGCTGAATGCATGGTTTGCTTCACTCCAACAACAGAGGAGCACCAGATATTGCTACACAATTGCCCTCAACAAATATTGTTTGAACTCATCGGAGAAAAACTGCTCAATTTTTGGTAAACATAAACATTTACTAGTAAGAGTCATTTACTTGGTTTTTGTTTTCTTTAATCCAAGGAGCTAATACAGTCACAATATTTTCTATTTCTAATATATATATTCAATGAAATAGAATTTGCATGCAATGGATGATACCTTACAGGCGTAAAACGCAGGCTCCATATCAGCGGGGCCCAAAGTTGCAATCTCTTGGCCATATCAGCAATTCCGTATTAGCCAGCAGAAGTATTGACATAATATCCAACAAACTAAGTACTTCGAGCTGAGTTTCTCTGTTTATGCCAGGAATCCAAATAAAAGCATTAAGACAGGTGTTGCCCTTCTTTTCCTGTTAGTTTTTATGCCAGTTTGAAAGCTTTTTTATTTGTCTTCAGATGTAATATTCAAAAATTTTTGAATTTTTGAATTCAAAAATTCAAAAAATATTCAAAAAATTCAAAAGGAACACAAATATCAGGAAAAAAGCAGACATCCTGAAATCTTAAAAAGCAAAAATAACATCATTCTTCTTTGAATATCCCCCCTTTATAGAAAGTTACCCAACTGAAACCATTGCATAAAACAGCAACTGAGGCTTATAAGCATTATTCAATGAATAATTTGCATTATCCTGTGTCTGTTCTTTGGTGTTTTCATTGTTGCTGAGAATCAATCAGGAGTGCACTTACAGCCCTTAATGACCTTAATTAGCCCAACCTGAGAGCTCAATGCCACAGACCCTGCCCACAGGCCCAGAAGTCCATATAAACTCAGGCCTGGGCATTAACGCTCTGCTGGTGGAATGTGTGTTTCCAGTTATGCTTGGCCATGTAACTTGCTGATCCAGGCTCTGAGCTGTGGGCTGACTGCCTGGCTTGACCTTGGCCCTGATGAATAACTGCAATCCTGCTTTGTGATTGCTGGGCTGTATTTGACCCTGGTTACTCTTGCTAGACCCAACCCTGAACCTTACGTACAGGCTGACTTTCCAGCTTGACCCCTGGACTGACCCTGTCTGAGTAACAATGAACAACAGGAGCACTGAGTGAACCTACAGAGACAGAAAATCATGGGTTTATGTCTTACTTCACTCCTGCTGTGAAGGCCAAAGTAAGTTGTGTAACATAAAATGGTAGCAATGCTGTTTCTTTAGTGTAATGCACAATGTAAGTCTTGGGGCAGTCTAAATATTTAAGGAAAGACATGGGTAGAATGCTTCAATTCATGAACTCTTTCTCAAAGTGCTTACAAGAAGTTCTTCAGCAAAATCTGTGTCTTCTCATTTGATCTCTTTAAAAGCAGGATTAATCAATTAGTGCAATGCTACTCAATGTGATAAATGTAAGAGGATTAAGCTGAGACTTCTTCACAGAGACTCTAAAAGCATTACACACAAACTAAACATTGCAACAGACAAAAAAGGAATATGGAATCAAATCTGTTTTCCACTTTACTCTTAGTACTTCCTTCTTCTTAGAAGTGAAACTTCTGTGGTTTTCATGAGCATTTTCAAGACTGCAAAAATGATTCCTAATTTTATCACAATGAACTCAACATTTTGAAACTTTTTGGGAGCATCTCATAGTACCAAAGAGCCTAGAAATTAATACCTGCACTTGGGATGAAATGTAAGCTACTCAAAGAGTCAGGGTCTAGGTCGATGTGCTTAATAATGGTTTTGTTGAAAACCAGTAGTTTTCAACGAAGGTTTTTCAAACTGGCATTTTTTGAGGAAATTGTATTCTGTCAAAAATTCTCAGCCAACGTAACTTGTGCAACGCTTGAAATAAATAAATGTGGGCATGGGTTCCTGAAGAGTAAGAGAAAAAACAACTAGATCACTCTGAAATGAATGGGACTTGGATATTTAATATACTGTCGTGCTTTTTGCAAGCCTTTCTGCCTTAATGACCTGAGTTGTAAAATATGGCTTACATCTGAAACAATGGACCTCAACAGTTCTTTCAGTGACTTTATAAGTAGAAAAATTAGGCCAAGCTTTCAAAATGAGAGCCACGTGGTGGCAGGAGAGAACAAGGCATGTAAAAAGACTGCTGTGCCAAATGCTTCCTTCATTTTTAGCTATGTAACACTTCTCACTTCTACAGCACAGCTGATGGTTCGTGGCTATATTTTAAAATCAAATGGACGTGAACATAATTCATTAGTTAAAATGTTTTAAAAATGGCCACAGCTTTGAAGTTTCTGATATTACTCACCAAACTCAATAGGGAACTCTACAGTGAAACTTAATTTTGCAGTAACAGTTTATGTAGTACAGTTATGATATGGAATTTGCAAGATGTTTGTAGATTGTCTATTCTGCCTCACCTTACCGTAATATGAGATGTACATGACTGGAAGTGGTCTTCTGAGAGCTGTTTTCCTATTGCCACTCTTACAGTGGCACACTACCAAGTGATACTACTGGCCAGAAATGGTAGTTCAAATTCATAATTCTCTGAAAAAAATATTTGGCCCTCCATTTTTTTATGTAATTTGGTACACTGTGAACAGGTCTGCTATTAAAAAAAAAAAAAAAAAAAGCAGAACTTTAAGATCTACTAAGAACAGTCCAAACTACTAATCCTCTGATTTAAGACCATCTGGGCATACTACCTCAGGTCATGGACATCCATAATTACAACATGCTAATGCTTCTAGATATCTCAATACAGTTAACACAATTCTCTAGTTAATAGCCAATGGAAACAGTGATGCACTTAGTTGTGTGCATTGTTAGTACTTAAACAATTGCAGCCAAAACTGGGGTGTGGCCAGTCACCCTTCCAATCAAGATGCAGTTCAGGCAACTGATTTCTATTAAATTAAGAACACAGTGAATTTCACAGTTCTAGAAGATGTATAATCTTCCTAACTCTTACAGAGTTGTGACTGTTTAATCTGTACTAGAAGACCTTATAGCATCTATTCCATTAATTCCATCACTTACATCACTGGCACTTTACACATTCCATAAAAGTAACTTTCTTTTAATCTGAACCTTTCAATTTATTTTAACTTAAATGAATACAGTTTAAAATATTGAATCCTTACTAAGAACTCTCAGCATGACTTTTAAACTGATTTAAGGCAAACGAAGATATGAAGGAATCAAACAGGATATGAATTCTATTATCTCTAAACATATCAGTACAAGAATTTTCTTAGTACTTTTCTTAGTAATCGTGTTGTAAAGTTTCTGAAATCTTAGTGGCCATCATTGCAGGCCTGGTAACACCCAACTCCTAACGCTAACAGGAGCAGCATAAGCTACTCACTCTCTCAGAAGACAGGGTCACGACTTCAAACTGTACTTTATTGGGATATTTTTCTTTAACCTATTAACAAACAGTGGAGATCAAACAGGACTTGTCAGATAAAGAACAGTTTTCGTGATTAATTGATCTGACAAAAAAGCATTTATAAAAACCTGAAACTGCCTTGCAACAGAATAGTTATTTCACTTCCTTCTCTATTCTTGCTGTACACTCAGCTTCCATAGTTGAACTTCTCAATTTCATTCTAAGACCACATTCTTCTTTCTAATCTGAATTGACTTATTTTTCTTGCTCTTGCACTCCAATCCCATATAAACTTTCCCTTACTTTTTCCCCTTTCCCCATACATGCAGGAAAGGGAGTAATACAAGAGCTGTAGTATATAAAGCCAGAGGAAAACTTCACCACTGTTAATATTCTCTAATTCTGCATCTTCTGAAGTATTTATAATTGATCAGACTCTTGCCTGAATGTGAGAATCTTCACACCTATGCAGTCTCCATGCCATGTGTTAGCTTCCAGGTTCTGTTATTCCTTTCATTCAAGTCCTGCATGCAATTCTTTGTCTTTTAGTCCTGTTAACAGTAATCTATTCAGAGTGCCTGCACTCTGAACTGTCTTTCAGATGTCTCTTAACTTTTGCCTTACTTCTTCCTGGTCAGTGTTCTGCTGATCTCATTAAAGAAACAAAACTGTTTCTTTAGTATAACACAGTTTCCAATTTCTGCCTGCAATCAAGGATCTTTGATTTCTCGTGTCACCTCTTAAATTATGAGTTGCCTCTAAATATCTACAGAGCTCCACTGTTTTATTCCACACCTCTGTAATAACTATTTTACTATGATGCTTACAGTAAACTTTTGATGTCAGTAGGCAATAAAAGTAAGACCTGAGAGACTGATATTTTTCCTTTATTAGTTTTTTTATCCTCCTTTTATATTGTCTATGCATGAACTGAAAATACTTTAGGCTCTCCTTCAATCCGGTTAATAAACAATAAATTCCCTTTATGCAGCATGTTCCTACTATTGTATATGTGATAAATTCCTGCTATATACCTGTGGAATGTTCACACCAAGCTTCAGGCTGGGTAAGACTTTAATGTTAAAAGATTATTATTTTTTACAAACAAATGAGAAATTCAAAGCATCTGGAATCTTTTTTGCCTCCCAGTACACAGTGTTCCGAGCAGTGTTGCATTGATTCCACATAATGTTCCCTGTACTTCAGTGTAATCTGAGGTGATATGACTCAGGTCACTGAAGTGGCCCTCTCTTAGCACAGCCTTCCTCCTTGCTGTGTCATGAGAAATAGCTGGACACTGAAACCGAGAGACAGACTTCATAAACAAGGGCCACGGAATTGGGAAGTAAGAAAAACAAGAGGAACTCAAGTGAGATGAAACCTCATTTTTCTCAGACAGAATCAGAAAGGTCTGAGTATTGCAAGAGTTTACTAGTAAGACTGCTCTTGCCTCCAAGTCACTGCTTTGAACTATCTTGAGCAATCAAGGAAAGTGTTTTCTATCAACCTTCCAATAAAATCCACAGCATGGATATGTAATGTAGTCAACAGGAGTCATGAAGTATTGCTATCATAAGATGGAGTGTTTTGGACCAAATTTGTGCCAGGTTTGGCTGGGATTCAGTACTTTCGGAGACAAGAATATCCAATGTCTACTGGCTGAATGGGCCCGTTGGAATCCCTGTAGTTCTGTGATAGCATGTTACCTATGTTAGCATAGATGGAGTGCTAAATGTTGCTACATGGACAGGCCTGTTGCATTCCTGCTAAAGAAAGAAGCAGTCAGACATGTCATCAGCTTATACTACATTGACTCTTGTGGATCTAGTCACAGCATTCTATTTAGAACCGCCTTGCCTAATCAGTTCCCTAGAATGTATTTACTGATTTGGGGATGTTACTTGTTCCCTTGTTAAGATTTCCAGATGCTGTGGAGGATGCATCTTGAGCAACAAAGTTCAATCACATGAGTGACGAGTAAAAAAAGAAAAAAAAAAAGCCCAACCCATTATTCCATACCCGCTGATCAAAAACCAAGCGCACTGCAGTAGGCAGTATTGCACAGACTATGTTTCTGGTCCCTGGGCATAGTTGGGCATAAGGCACTTAACATGCAGTGAATGCTCCTGGAAGGCTTGTTTAATAGCAAATGGCACCAAAGGAGATTGCTTCATTCATGAGACAGATGATGCACACATACAGGTGATTAAAGGGTTTAGCCCAAGTCCTGAGCCTGATGATAGCTAGATATAGAACAGACTGACAGAAAAGAAAATTCCAGTCAAGTAGTTTGTACTGAAGCTTGTCTGGGTCTTTTCTCATCTGTAGGTTGTGAAGTGCTTGGTTTCTTGTGGCCTAGGGCTCTAGCTCAGTTACACTACTTGTGTATTTATTACCTCTTTATCTGTTCTGTGTTGTTATTGAATAGTGAGTGACTCTTATCTCAAGAACATATTGGGAAATACAGCTTTGCTTTTTTATATCGTAGATAACTACAGTTGCTGCTGTTATTGTGAGATATGGCTATATTGCTATATTTAATTTGCTAACAGCAATTAAGGAGTCATTATTGGGGTGAAAAAAGTGGTAGGTGGTTGGGGTAAAGTTCTAAGGGATTTCATCTGCTTCTTACTCTGCTGTAAACAAGCTCTTGCTAAAATTCTCTTTCCTTTTATCTCAGTGAAGGAGTCCTATTGATGGAAAGTCCTCTGTGGCATGGGCTTTCCTTCTACTGAGAAGAAAAAATGACTTTTTCATAACGAGCAGGAATAACAAATGCATACGCAAAATCTTGAGAAATATTCTAACATTAACAGGTAAGGATTATACTTGCCCGTGTTTATTCCAGTTTGCAAACTGAATTAATACAACCCAAACATCCTTGCTTGTTACATAATCAGCTCTTGAAAATGAAGTTCTAGTTAGTCTTTTGTAATTTCTTTGTAAACTTGAGTTACACAGCTATTAGCACTGTCCAAAACACAACGTAAAGGATATTGCAATAGTAATACAGTAATAGTAAATCTTAGTAATCAGTAGCTGTATTCATCTTATTACAAATCATTGATTTAAAAATAAGCAGAAGTAATCATAAAAAACGTCAAGCACAACTGAAATTAAAAAAAAAACCTTTGAAAGCAAACACTTGGTGCCATGCAGTTTCTTCACAGTGAGTTTGCACACATTCACAAAACTAAAACAAGTTCCTTGCAAGCCCTAAATTTTTTGGTTTCTTTAAGGTAAAACACACTCTGTTCTTCAACAGAGGAAAAAATAATGCTTTTATGTGCAAGGTGAAATTCTTATGATATTGGGCACTTTGTACTGCTACCATAACTTTCTTACAGACAAAAAAAAAAAAGAAAAATCAAGTATTTCTCCTGCCCTTCCCCCAGGGTCTGATCCAATTCCCCATAACTTAATAGATATCTTGGGAGCTTAACTGAATCAAACTTTTTGAGGATACTCCTAGTATGTATATTTGATATATCAATAGTTTAGTTGCTACTAAAGTATGCAATGCATTTAAAATCAAATATAGCATGAGGTCTGTAACTCTTTGTCATAAACCACAGAATTCTTGTACCTTTTTCTGAAAAGGCATGTCACACATCAAATTTTACTTAAGACCTATTAGCATAAGATACTTCAGTAAATAAGTTTGTGTAAACAACCCTTGTTACTTTCAAACCTAAATAAAGTCCTCAATAAAAATAGCATTGTTTTCCATCTACCCAAAAGTTTTTATGTGCCGCTAATATTCTTAAAACTCATTCTTACCCACATGAAGAATCCAAGCATGCTCACTTAGAACTTTGGATTATATATACGTGGATTTTTACGAGCATTTCAAGTCTTCCTCCAGAAAAACTTTTTAAGTTTTAAACTTCCAAATCTTGTTTTCCACATGAATGCTGTTTCTACAGAGTATTTTTTCTAGAAATCACAAATAAATTTAATGGAAAGTAAAAATGTTGTATTCCTTACACTTTAAGCTTTTAGCCACCCCGCTGAGGTTCTCAGCACTGGTGAAACTGATGATTTTGTGATGTGGATACCAGCTTAGGAACCAAATAAGATTGTCACTGCCAATTCTTTCATAACACACAAAACCCTAGTAACTTTTACTTTTCTCCAGTGTCACCTGGACTACTTGGGAAATGAAACTGAGTATGAGGTGAAAGGACTATTGAATAAACGCCCCAGAATCCCATTGTTCACTAAGTCTACATTCTTTGTTAGAGATTCTCTGTGCCTACTAAAATAGTTTCTTGTTTGGTTACAGAAGAACTCTTTTTCTTGTCTTCCTCTGTTACAGTCTGACTCATCTGTTCAAACAGCTTTGATATCTTGGCAATTCTCAGGTGATTCTGAAATCTTCGTGCAGCAAAAGCGTAAAGTAGAGGGTTAATACAGCTACTGACAAATACAAGCGCTCCGGAGATGTACTCTCCGATGTTTACAATTGTTTCCAGTGCTGAATACATTTCCTCAGAGTGTTCTATCTGAACTGAAATAATATCTAGGATGTTGAAGAGATGATGAGGGAGCCAGCATAAAATGAATGCCACCACAATGCTGGTAATGAGCCGTTCTGATCGCTGCTTTGATTGGTAAGTCATTTTGCTTATTCTTTTTGCAACACACGCATAACAAGTGCATATAATTAAAAAAGGAATTACAAAACCTGCAAGAGTCTCCAGCAAAAGATATGACACTTTCTGCCCAGTAGAAGAGTAGTTGCGACACGTGCATTGTAGTCCACCGTTGATTTCATCTGTCTCTTGAAATGGAATGATAGAAATGCCAAAAGCAATAGACAGGAACCAAATGAGGAACATGATTACAGAAATCTTTTCTTTTGTCTTGTATTTTTGAATAGTGAAAGGATAAAATACAGCCATTAATCTCTCCAAGCTCAGTGCTGTAATTAGAAATATACTAGCATACATGCTGCAGTAAATCATGAAGACCAGTATTTTGCAGAATATGATTCCAAAAACCCACGAGTCAGCAAAGGAGTAAATCCAGATTGGCAAAGTAATCAGTATGAGGATATCTGCAATGGCTAGGTTCAAGATCAGCAGGACTGAAGGAGATACTTGCTTCATTTTTGTACAAACAGTCCAGATGACAATGCAATTTCCAGGGGTCCCAATAATAAATGACAAGCTCAGTATCATGCAGACTACCAACTTCACAATGTTCCATGTCAAGTGGGTACTGGTCTCCTCAGCTTGACTCATTCCAGAAATTCTTCAGTTCTTTTCAGGTGCTAATATCCTGGGTGCTTTGCACTCTGCTTTTATTCTGATGGCTTAAGCAAACAACCGGAGAGAAACTTTCCCTGATATTCTGTAGAGTAGTACGGCTTATGACCTCACATCCTAATGCTCACAAACATCTGACCACACATGTTCCTGTTGTTTATGAAAACAGTTAGTGTTTTTGCATGCAAAGCAAAAACAAAAATGTAGTGTTAAGCCTGACTTTGCTCATAATTACGTATGTATCACACTTGGATTTTAAAGCATGACGGTGGTCCTTCAGAAGTCTCCCTATTTTAAGAAGCCTGCTACTTGGTTAAAGCTACTGGTCTAATCAATAGCTGTGAGGAGAAAGAAACTCTCCTTATGCTATTTTACTTTTGTTTGTGTGAATAACTCAACATTTTATTTTATAGAAGACAAAAAGACAGAAGGATAGCAGATAAATCATAAATGTGCATTAAATGGTTGACATGAAATTCCATTCTACAGCATGAAAAGTTATTATACTCTCTGCCTTCATGTCATCGTTTTTTTTTTAATTCAGCAGAAAACAGTTGATCTTGATCATGCTGTAGAAATATGCTGGCACGAAGGAAATCAGCTTTTGTAGTGAGATTGTACCAGTATACTAAAAGTGGGAGGGAGTTGTATTTCTAATGCTCTGGGAAAGTGCAGTGCTTTAGCTAAACAGCAACCATCAGAATAGTCTGGATGTAGGGTTAGGAGGAAGTGGTCTGTGTCTCAGAAAATATATGATTAGGTTGTCCTGCTGTGCCAGCAATGGGCTATGACTTTTTATTTCACAGGAAACTTGGTAGTTAGTGCAGTATTCAGATCCTGTGTGAATCAAAAGTTCTGCCGTGTCTGGCCAAAGAATATGGAAGTATTTTGTTACCCTAATGTCAGAACATCTAATTTTTAAGTCTGGCTCCACATAATTAAAGGAACTGAAAGAGCAGCACCAACAAAAATGGGCAAGAATCACAGAACTGAAACTGGAAGAGTATTTTATGTAAAATAAGCACAGAGAAAAGGAAATTATGCATAGCATGCTCTATTAAATTTAAAACTGTGATACAGATTATTTCCTTAAATGTTGAGGTAGACTTTTACAAACCTGGCAAATGTAGTGCATAATGTTAAGAAGTATCTTCCAGAATGGAAAAAGGATTGCAACACCTCCTCCTATCCCCAAAATCAGCTTAGCTGTTTTTCATCTCATAAGAGTATATAATAAGATCAATAGCAAATCCAGAATAACTCC
>VXAL01004212.1:9861-20439 GCA_013399475.1 Chauna torquata | reverse complement strand
CCGTGGTGCTGGGTAAGAGCCGGGGGCCGGGCAGGCACCGGAGGGGCACGGCTGGAGCGGCGGTGCGGGCGCCCGTGCGGGTGCCCGGCGGCGTGAAACCGGGTCGTGCCCGTTCTGCGTGCTGCTCCCCCAACCTCCTCGGGAGGGCCGGGGCACGGCCGCGGGTGTCGGCGGGCGGGGAGCGTCCTCTCCGTGCGTGCCCGTGTGCGGTGCCGCCGGGGCTGAGGGCCCTGCGCCGGGCCGGGAACGGAAGGTGAACGGGCGCAGGCTCGGGAACGCGCTGAAAGCCGGGCTCGCCGCGCTCCTCGGGGTCTCGCATCACCGCGGCCAGCGCCAGCCCCCGGTCTCTCGAGTCGCTGCTCCGCTCGAGACCCGTGAGAGCCCGGGGTCAGGTGTGGGCAGAGGGACGGCCGAGTGCTACAGCAGCCAAACTGCAAGTATTGAAAAGCAGTAATAGACTTATTTCATCACGCAGCGCAGAAAATGAGTACTGATTATCGGCCTGTGCTACCATCTGGGAACACGAAGTAGGTAGTTACAAATATGTATGAAGTGTTCACGTAATAGGTCCTAAGTAACTAATGCTAGCTGCTGTGTCCATTGATAAGAGTCATGAATAAATTTTAAATGTCTTAATTTGTCTACTGAAACTGTAGTTCCTAAACATTGCAATGCATTAATCAGGTGCATTTGGTGATATTTACATAAGTAGTCAGTGCTGTAAACGTATCCGTATGCTTTGTGATCTCACTGCAGGGATAATGGTGATGATGGGGGTGGGGGGTGGAAAGAGATAATCAGCGGCAGCCTGTTCAGTTTAAGCACCGTTTATATACAACAGTTTAGGTTTTATTGCCTTTGTAAAAGGCAACTTTGTACTGTTAAACTTCTGACTAAATAAGAACACCTTAAAAAGGCATTGTGTGTCTGTTGAGCCCATCATGTACAAACTCACAGTTCTTAATAGATGGCTGAGCTACCTGAGAGGATGTAGATTTGGAAGAAGAAACCGCAGAAGGATTTCATAAGAGGCTGGAATTAAAGTGTGAGCAGAAGTTCTTTGAGTGCTGTCTCTGAAGGCCAGAAGCAATCTTTTATGCCATCTCCCCGCTCTGTAATGCTGGGCTTTAGCAATGAGCTTTGGCACTTACTCTAGCGCAAGCTTCTTCCTGACAAAGATGAGTGGTTTAGTTGCTGGTCCAATATTCAACTCCAGTTATGAAGGAATCAAAGAAGATTTGAAAGCAATTGGGATAAGGGGACACTGAATGTAGTAGCATGAAGTAACCACTGATGGATCTATTGTAAGCACACATTACCTAAGAATGTTTTTAAAAACAATGATTGACCTATACTTTCTTTTCATAAGAGAAATTCTGGTAAACGCTGCGTGGCTGAGCACAGATTCATCAGTGAGTGGTTTAAAAAACAGATTTTCTTGCTGTTAGAGAATTTTCATCAAACACTACAGAACTGACATCTTTCACTACTCTATAGTTAGTGTCTGAGCTTTAAATTTGCTCTTTTCTGCTGCCCAGTCCTGACCTGCTCACAAAGTGAAGATTCAGTTGGTTTTATCACACAGCTTTTCAGGTTTGTCTGTATGTTTGGGAAGGTAGGTGCTCTTAGGCAGTCACTTGCTATAACTTACTACTGCAAAATACCATGGTTTTTTTGAGGCATATAAATTAATGTTCTTTGCAAAAACACCTGCACCAAGAGCTTAGCTTCAATTAGGCATGACATGGCAAGTGAAGGTCAGGCAAATAAAGGAGGAGGGGAAGGAGTGACTGTCGGTCACTCACTGGTTCTGTATGAAATGTTGCCATCTCGATTCTATCTAACTTTTCATGACCTTTTCTTCACCCTTCTTGTGTATGTGACACGTTAAGATAAGTTTTTTAGGAATTACTGCGATGAGGATGGCAGAAAGGTTTAGGACAATCATTCAGGGAGGCATTCTAAGTGCTGGCTTAACAGAGGTGTTTGGGAGAAGGGTGAAAAACACATTGCACTGGAATCACAAACGCAGGAGACTAAGGTGTATGCAGGTTGCATTATATGGGCTGTACAAGCCTGAGGTGGTTCTGGAGTCTGTGAGATGGGGATGCAGAGTTAATCCTCCTGATTTATCAGGCTGGCATCTAGACCCTCAGTTCTTCATATGCCTTCAGCTTTAAATATGCTTTTATTTTGCAGTAAATGTGGTCTCGTGATCTGAGCGTTCACTCTTGGTCTATTTGGATGTTCAAACTTCTCTAAGCAGAAAAAGGAGTTAGAAGTTTTGTCTTACTCTGTTCATGGCAAGTTGGCCATCTGATCTTAAGGAATAAAGAAGGAAGAAATACTGTTTAAAGGAATATTGTCAACAAAATGACAGTTTCATAAGTGTTCTAGACCGGTGATGGTCATAAGACCTAGTGTAACTTGTTTTCAAAATTTTCCTGTAATGATCCAACCTGCAGCTGCAACTTGTGCTTACTCAGGTAACAGAGAAGGAAGCGGAGCAGTAGTTTGCGAATATGGGACATAGCTTCTATGTGGGTAATGTTTTTCTGCTCCCCAGGCAATAACAAAAATACTGCTTCTAGGAATCTCTCAAATCTGAAAACAGATGAGCTGCTTGAACACAACCATATATCTACTAGCTGTGGTACTGAGATTCTTTTTTTTGGTATTGGAAACAGACCTCAGACTTGTAGAGCTACCTAACTGGCCCAAGTGTGGATCTGTGAAACAACTAAGCTAATCTAAGGGCTCATTAGCGCTCCCTCTGCTTTCACTGTGCCGGCTTATTGACCACTTTGTAGAGTCATTTGTCTGCTAAAGCATGAGAAAACTAACCTGTTGAGGAAGAAGTAAGTAATTTTGTAGCTGAATTGCCTTAATGAAGGAGCTGGCACAAGGAATGTGGAGAGCGGCAACACTGTGCTTAGATTAGGATACTTTTTTAAAACTGGTCTGTGCATCATCAAATGGTGCCTTAGTAAGCAGCAGGAGCTGCTGCCTGAATGTGAAACATCTCTGAAGATCATGTCTGTACATACAAAGGGAGCAAGACTAGGGACCGAACTGACATGGGTAGTAATTGACAGCAAAACTCCAATGCAATTGCTCAGCTTTTTCTGAGATTTAAATAAGGCATCAAAGGGTATTCATATGGTAGTGGATGGAACTAGAGAAGAACAAACATGACATAAAAGTCAAAAGCTTACTTCCTGAGTCCTGCCTGGAAGCTTGGTATCAAAGACAATGTTCACTAAAATCTAATATGACTGTCTTGGAGTTATTCCCTCAAGTGTTCTGGGGGAAGAGGGGGCTACTTAACATACTGAATTGCTTTCATGTTTTTTTAAGCATTCCTATTCAGCCAGGACAATATATTCATACTGGAAAATCTCCTGTAAGAACCAGAATAACCTACTTAATACCTTTGTTCTATTGACAATATCAATCTCTAAAAATAATAAATTATGTGCAAATGCTTCTAGATATCTGCTTCATGTTTACATGCAATTATAATCTTGCACTTTTCCTATCAGTTTGCTTATATATTCAACCCACTTGTCTTCTAGTAAGAAATTCCTTTATTCTGTAGCTGTTCTTCCCACCTCATTTTCTCACACAGTCCATCCACAGTCACTATGCACTATCTTATGTCTTATCAATTTTGGGGTCGATAACCTGTCCTTATAAGATCAGCGGTGGATTCACTGAACTCTTTACCTTTTACAGCTGACTCAACACAATTACTATATCAATGTTCTGATACCTTCTGCAAACAATTTGTTAGGTACTTGGCTAAAGTTTTCTAGAAAGATGCCCAAATGAAGTTTGTTAATAATTGATTTACATGCAAAAGAGGCTTGTCTGAATTCCTGCTGACTACTAATTGAGGTGTGTGTGTGTTTGTGTGGTCAGCTGGCTAGATGTCAGCAGTGATTTAACTGTTCATGCCTCATGTGATCCGAGGTATCTAGAAGTATCATGTGAGATCTTGTTTGCTTTCTTGTTCCTAATTTTAAACACAAGCCTTCTCTGTGGCAGTCTGTTGCTGAGTCTATAAGCAACTTTGAGACATTCTCCCTAGAGAACTGTAGTCAGAGTTTTGAATAGATTTTCAGGATAACTTTGTTTTGAAGGAAGGATAATTTCCAGAATCAAAAATTTGACAGGTATTTGAGGGAATCTTAACCAATAAAAAAGTTTAGATGGTTGATATTTATCCAAAGGCATATGCACTTCAGATAAATGTAGTTTAAAAAAAAAAAGTACCAGCTGATCCCCACCTTTTTGATCAACAAACAATAGACTTTTTTTTTCAGTTATCATATTGGTACTTGGTTCCAAATTTTCCAAAGAATCTTAATCTAAAAGGATTACTTCTCCTCTTCATGGCTTTTGTTAAATGTTTTTTCTGTTTCCTGAGGGGTACTGAAGCAAGTCACTTTCCAGAGTGCAATTTGCTTATTGGTTTCTACTGGGAATTCAATCAGTCATTAACTTTTTAGTAGTGTGATAGATAGGAGCATCAGTGTATCCTAATGCTAGTTGTTATAATTCCCAGATTTGGAAAAGTTGTAGCCATTTTTTAAACTCTCAGATTTGCACATAGGCTTTCCATAAAGCTTAATCAAACAAAAACACATCCCAAAGGAGATGTACTAGTATTGTCAGGGCAGTTGAGGCAAAAAAAACAAGGAAGGATATTTTAATGTTAGAAGTGAATTGGGTTCATCAATATATCGGAATGCGTTCTGTTGGGATTTTAGTCTCTGTGAAAACTGAGAATACGCTAAAACCGATGGATCATCAAATCTGACGGAAACACATTTTTCTGCTGAATATAAAATCCCTGTTTTGTTCCGAAGTGTTGCAGTTCATTAGTTAATACATGTATTACACAACTGCAAATTAGGGAAGCAAGGGTACTGCTTCAGATCTCTTCCTGGACATTCAGTTTTAACTAGTGCTGATTATTTTTGCCCAACTTTACTTGCTAGTTCTTTTGTAAATTTATGGAGTCAGTCTGTGGGCTTTAAAAAGTAAGAACCTTCCACAGTATTTCTAGCAGAAAGGCCTGTGAAAACTCTATGTACTGGTAAATGTGAGGAAGAGGAGAAAAACTACTTACTCTGCTCACAGGTATTTTCTGTGTATGGCCTGAAAGCAAAAGGAAATGTTTCTTTTTTTGACTGCTTTCAAATTCCATCACAGAAAACTTAAAAAGGTATATCCGTATTCTATAGAATTAATCTTGTGTGATCTTTTCTAACCTGTTACTTAGCAAAAAGTCATCAAGTAGTCCTCCAGCCAAATGTAAATCATTAACACTGTTAAATTGTGTGGGGTGAGGACTGAAGATCTTGCATGCTTCTTTCTGTAATCTGGAAAATAAAAATTTGCATTTTGTTCCCTATAGCTTCATCACAAACTCTTTTTAGTTTGCAGAATATATTCTTGAAAACAAAACACCAGTTGTGAATTTAGTGATTAGCAGCTTCACTGTGAATATGAATGTAAACCTGAAAAGGACACTTGTGTTAATACCTGCTTTAAAAACAAACAGACATCATACCTTTACGTGATACTTTAACTGCAGTATTGTATCTTGGCACAGGTGGAACCTGTCCCTTAGCTTTTATTTAGAATTACATAAAATTACCACTTCTCTGCTAACTCATCTGTTCTTTGTCATCCTGTAAGTAAAAACTAGTACGTAATAATTCTCATCTTTGAATTGGACACAAAAGCGCAGCCTCTTTCCTCAAGAAGCTTGAGGATAAAATATTTTAGCCAAATTAAACTTGCAGTTAATCTAAAATCACTCCCATAATTCCAAGGAATACTATGCAGTTTCCTGCTTTCAGTATTCTTGCTCATATATATCTTTATTTTAATCTTCAGAGTTGTGAGTCTTCTTACTCCAAACAGGTATCCTTATGATTATTTAATAGTGCTGTTTGGAAAAGTTCTTTTAAACTCTAAATAATATTCCATATGTTCGTCTTAGCTTTTGAAAAGTATTTTTTGCTGGAAGAACTTGATTTTTTTTTTTACAGAAGGAAAGGAGGTTCCAGGGTAGAACTGAATGTCACTCATCTACTTTGTTTTGCTTTGGAACTGAACACAAATCAACCTGTTTTGTCCTTGCTGCTGAAACTGGCCAGCCATGAATGATTGATATAAATAGAATTACATTCCGTTCTTTTTGTAATTGAGAGCGCTGATACAGCAGCCAGAACAGGCACAAGATTGTGGAACAAGCTGTTGCCTTACAGTTCTATAAGCAATAACTAGCATTTTGTGAGGTTACAAGACTGAACTTCAGTGAACTTTTTTTCTAGGGCATGATGCAATGCTACAATCTTCCTTATTACGCTTTCCAGTATATCAGTGTCCTTGAAATATGACCTAAAATAAACTGTGGTCAGCTACTGGATCTTTTAACATTTCACTTAATGCTACAGAAATAAAACCACTAAAAACCTAATGAGAAAGTTAGGGGTAGCTAATAAAGAAATCCCAAGGTACATCTTTTGTGGTGGGGCACAACCTGTGGTGGCTGAAGGTGGCAAGTCTGATTGCCACGGTCTATATTTAATCTGAAGTTCTGTTCTTTTTCAGTTCTGCGGTAAATGTCTCTGAAACAATATCTGGCTTTCTAGCTAAACTGGCTGTTCCACTAAAATATATAATCTTACTTAAAGCCCTGGCT
The DNA here is from genome assembly GCA_013399475.1 of Chauna torquata. Lineage (NCBI taxonomy): Eukaryota > Metazoa > Chordata > Aves > Anseriformes > Anhimidae > Chauna > Chauna torquata. The sequence continues at coordinate 13,721 of VXAL01004212.1, read as the reverse complement.
AAATATCAGTGTTCTATAAAACTTAAATTGTTTTGATAAAATAATTTACTAAAGTGGGGGGAAGAAAAGCAACTGTGTGGGCATGCCTGCATGGGAAAACTCCAAGATTAAATATTGACATGTAAACAGGATACAGTTGTGCACAGCCGGGGGGGCTGGGGGGGCAGCAGTGGGTGGGCACAGAAAGGAGCTGAAAAGGTGGAAAAAACCATGAGAAGTACCTGGCTCCTAAATTTTTCCTACTGCAGAGAAACTTTTCAGGTATTGAAGTATCTTTCCCTTCCTGGTTCTTGGGGGGGGGCAGGGGGGATTTAACATAAAACATAAGTTTCTCTCAAGACTTGTTGCTGAAAATTTCAAGAGTACTTTTTAAGCTTAGTTCTAATTTTGAAATAAGGATTTCCTGATTTCCTGTCTTTTTATGTTTAAAATAAAGGAAAATAAAACTTAAGGGAATATTGGCATTTAGCATATGTTTAAATTGTACTTCAGAGAAGGTACAAACATAAGCTCCTTCCGTCCAAGTATTCCTCCATTACATCAATAGTGTATCAAAAAAAATGAAGACCAAAACTGTGTTGCATCCAAACCTGAATGTAAATGATATGAAACTACACATTTGGATTAGTTACGCTAGCCAACTCAGTTCTGGGTAATAGAAGTGCAAGCAGGAGGTGATAATTCCATTATGTTTTGTTTTCACTTTGCTTTCACTTTTATGTCAAATTCACAGTTTGCACACAACTCTTTAAAAAAGAACAGAAAGACGTTCGATTGTATTACTGTGAAGAAAAAAATCTTTCAGGCTCAGTTTGCATTTTAAAACACAGATAATTTTGATGACTCTGAGACAATGTGTTTTTCATACCTATGGCTTAACCGGACCTGTTCCTATGCTGTCTGTTCTTTGAAGTTATGGACTATTGATCCAGAGTTATTTTACATGGTGGTTCCGCAGCTCATGATTTTTCAAAGTTTAAATATCTTCTGTGGAAAATGTGCAGGCAATACTTTAGTAGTATTTTTATCCAGTTACAAAACTTTGTGTACACCATGTCTAAATGCAGTGATACTGTGTATGAGGACTGCAGCTTTAAAATTTATTATAACTTAAAATGTTATACTCTTTCATTTTAGTGTCTCCTTTTTGTATCTTTCAGTTCCGGGGGACTTAGGTAATCAGTTGGAAGCAAAATTAGATAAGCCATCAGTTGTGCACTACCTGTGCTCTAAGAAGACAGACAGTTATTTTACACTCTGGCTGAATTTAGAATTGCTCCTGCCTGTCATCATTGACTGCTGGATTGATAATATCAGGTAAGACCAGATACGTTGCTCTTTGCAGTTATCTCCTTTCCCTAGACTGATGTGCTTTGTACTGAATTGCTACCTTAAGTTTTCTTTTCTGATTCAAAAGCAGTGAGAGATGACTTGGAATTCTGCTAGGTAGAGTAACAGGCTGAACTGGACGATGTGGTTCTGTTGCGTCTGAAGTAACTTGTCATCACTGAAGAAAATCAGAGATTCTCTTAGCAGAGAGAGGTGGAGGAAACTACCAGTTACCATGTGTTGGTTTGGGCACTTATCAGACTTCTGTGGGCTTACCTAAAGCAGAACACTTTCTGCTGTTTTGATGAGTTACTTTAGTTTTGATGAGGTAAGTGGGAAGGAGGTACACTAGGCGGCTCAGAGGAGAGAGGAGGAACATGAGCTTACACTTTTCCTGGCAGTGTGTCATTAGAGGGCAGTTTCATGGGCAGCTGAGATGCATGGGATCCTTTAAGTGCTGTCTGGAAGTCTTACCAGAACTATTTTGGCTCTACAAATTGTCTAATTTAAAGATTCTGGACTATTTTGTCATTCATTCTGCTTCATTAATGTTCATGTAAAATCATAAATATCTCTAAGAAAACAAGAAATGTTTAGCCTGTACAATTAAAAAATATCATGTGGGCAAGTTGCTCTTTTATGTGAATATACTGAACTTGGTAGCAGTATAATTTTAACATAGCTTTACAGACTTTACCAGTATTTAATAATGAAGTTATAGATTTGACAGAAACGCATAGCACATGAAGGACCCTGACATGGGACTGAAATCCAAAATCCCCTCCTCTATTTTGGGGTGATGTTGAAACTCACAGTATTGCAACTAGCAATTAAATCCATCTCCATAATGAAATGAAACTACTACAACTTTTTACGGTATGGAAAGACAGTTTATCGGCGCCTCCTCAAGACCCCTTTTTTGCTTCTCTTGATTAGGCAGAATCCCCTGTGACTTTTTTATGGTTTTATGGATGATGACACTGAGCATTCAAGGAAAACAACATGAAAAATGTAAAGGCTTCCAAGACTAGTGTTATGAATGCATTCAAGAATGCAGCAACATGTGAATGTGTATCAGCACTTGAAATTGTAATTGGAAATTCAGGAGCCAAAGCATGACTGCATTTTGTTTGGATGTGACTAGAACTGATAAGCAAGAGTACTTGCTGGAGGTCCCAGGTTGCATGCATTGCAGTATTAACTATGACATGAACGGATGTATTTATTTTGTAAAGATATATAGCATAAATTGGCCTAAAGGCTGAATTTTTCTTATCTTGTGTTTTGAAAGCCATGTGCAAGTAGTATTTTTTTTAAACAAGCAGTTGTTTTCCAAGAATGGGAAGAAGGGAATTTTACCACTGTGTTCTGACATCCTAAAATAATCTCGTATTACTCATTTTCCATTTTGAACTTTGTGTGGCTTCAAAGTAATTGTTGATCCTAGCCTTTTCTGAGTAATGTTATGTCTCCAGCAAATCTCTGCCTGTAGCTTTGTGAGTACTATAAACATATGGACCCAAATATATTTTGTAATATAAACAGAATGCCTGAGGGATATGTCACTTGATTTCTTGACTGAAAACTTTTTAGATTAAAAATCTTTCTAAACTCAATGTTCCTTCTGTCAACGATAATGCTTCATACTTTCATAACCAGCTTTCCTCACGTTACTATATGTGTATAGAAAATTGATTCTATATAGCTAGTTAGTAGCAGCTTAGTGCTTTCTGTTGAAAGACTAAACAGATCTATCAAATTAAGCAACCAAGGGGGAAAAAACAAGAACGGTAAGATCTTCAATTTTTGTAGGCCAGTGGAAATTAAATCTTAAATTCGATGCTTCACGTTCTGCAGTTTGTGGAGGGGAGAGGAGGAGTCATACCTCCACTTCACTTACTTGCTATATGCCTTATAGGTTACAGAGACTTCTGGCGTGCAGATTTGAGTATCAATTCAGACTGTAAGACTCCATCTGGGGGTAAAAGCTACTATTTAGAAACTGCAGTTGTACTGATATAGTATTAAACAAAACCCCCAAACCCTCCATGCTCTTCATATCTCAAATTGACTTGAAAAATATCTACAAAACACTTCATACCTGCATGTGTTTCATGAGGTACCACTTGTTATTAGTCAAGAAATAGCAAATGCTTCCTTATGCTGGTATGGTTGTTCTACTTAAACAAATGAATTATTTTTAACTAGGGGAATTTTTCTGATATCTGATTTTTAACGGTATTTTATCTTCTGCTGCCACACCTTCATTCTTACATTCTTGACAAGTTGTTTTGTGGCTTGATGCAAGGTGAAATGGTGTAGAACTATACAAAGTATCTCATATTGTTCTAAAACTGAAGCCCAGCTATAATTCTGTGTACCAAGCTTTACAGAGAAGATAAGTCTTAGATTCAGCATGTAAGGCATAAAACTAATTAAAATAATTGTTTGCACTGTATAACCACTTAGCCATTAGAGTGCTCTTATGTCTGCCTGTGTTTTTTGTACTTCTGGGTAATAGCACTTAAAGT
>VXAL01004211.1:269982-306612 GCA_013399475.1 Chauna torquata | reverse complement strand
TTTTCCTTTTTTTTTTTATGCTGCTAATATTTCCATTCTGAGGTGATTTTTTTTTAAGTTCATTTTTCTGCATTTTTTTTTTTTAAAGGAGAAAATATTTTGGGTAGAACAAAACACATCATTTTACCTACTAGAGACATCATCTACTTTAAAATTTAAGCTCACTTAAAATGCAATTTAGGTACTTTTTATGTAAGTTCAAAGCCAAAACCTGGTACATTTCATTTTGAAAATATGCAGGTGTTTCCAAATTCCTTCCTTTCTCTTTTTTGTTCTTTGAATGGAGCAAATAGTTGCATCTGCTGTAGTACCACCCCAGTACATCCTGGTACCACTGCATAGTACTATATAATATCACATGGCATCAATTTTCAAGCAAAATAGTTTCACTCATTTTAGCTAACAGAGTTATCTAATTCAAATAACACACTGGAAAATACATTTTGTTACTCTATTCTTTTTTTTAAATGTTTCTTCATTTCAGATTCACCTCATAACTTTCCTCCTATTCCCTGCCTCTTCTTGCTTTGTGCTTTTAGCATATTGACTCCATCTATTTCTCTTCCCACTTTGCGTCCTCCTTTCTAACTTCAATAATGCTACTATTTCTGCATCAAAGAACCATAATGGTATAGTCTGTCATAACATTGTATGGGTTGCACCACGCCAATGTGTCTGCTTCGTCTGTCTGAACTATACAGTTCCACTAATTACATGCACTTACATGTCTAATCCTATGGTTCTATGCCTTCCGTGTGACTCAAATCCTGAAGTTTGAGAGGTTTTGTTCCACATATTTTTGGATAAGCGCCATCTGAACTGTTAGATTCATACAAGGCTCTCACTTGGTTCATAAACATGAGCATAAGAAAAATGGCTGAGAACGGTCATCACCATCATGTCTCTCATTAGCGTCATCACTCATGGTAAGAGCTAGAGTTAAGACAAGGCATTCCTATTTCATGGGACAGCTATGGCATATGTATAAAATTACAATACTGTACAGCAGCCTGTGATTTGAAGTTTCCTCATAGTCGTAACCAGAAATGCTCAGAAGAACTCTTTCTACTGTATTTTACGTGGGGCTTCCACTACTGTTGCACTACTGTGTCAAGGGGCCATATTTTCCACATATTCTGTTTTCCAAACTAATCACCAACAAAGCAGCTCTCTGAATTCAGTGTTGAGGGCTAGGATCATCATTTTACTTTCTGATTTGTAATTTTGCTCTTTTAATAGTTAACGTAAAATAACTGCNAAACCCACTCCTGTTAGCTTTATATGGACAACCTTGCCTTCATGTTGATTTTGGCTGAATAAAACAGGTCTTGATGTTGTCCAAATAATGCAATGAAACTAATGTAGCCAGGGGAAAAATAATTGTCCTCTTTATACTGTTTTCACACTAATAATTTCTGTATAATTTCTCTTTTCTGTATTTTTGCCAAGATTGCCATTAATGCTTTTGAAATTCATATATTTATAGGACAAATAATAGCTCAATAAATCACTTAAATAAAAAATATTTGACATTTAAACTATCATGCGATAGAGTTTCTGGTTTCAGGATATGTGTTCAGATCATGTTGCAAACAGTAGGGTGAAGAAACATACTTAAAACATTCAAGACTATTTTCCCCAAATTATGTTTACAAGAATGTAAAAAAAATCTATAAATTCACCTCAAACATATGATCTCAGCACAGATTCAGATCAATCTCACAAGCAGTGCAATGTAGCATCAGCAGCAGAACTTCTCAGAGGCAAAATCTCAGTTTCTGTCACACTACAATTTCTCTCCAGGTGAAACTGAGATTTTTCAGCAGGCTGAGGAGCATGGTCTACTTTGATTGACTTTTTCCTCAGATGTATTCATCACATAATTGTAATCAGGAGAAGCCATTGTGTGTTGTTCCTATTGAAGTGGAGCATTTATAGCACTGCAATTAAGAAGGCTTCATTGCTGATACACTGGGCATTTACCTTTTCTGCAGTTTTAATGGCACGTTGCTGTGGGATTGGAGTTCAAGATGTATGTGGAACATGCCTCCAGAAGACTGAACACTTTTCTTCAAACACTTCTAATATCTATCAGCTTTTAAAGCATGGTGACTGATAGCTACTTTCCTGCGGTGAAATTTCTTTTTGGCTTTCTAATACACTTCACTTGAACTGCACCAAGTTTCAATAGCCTTTTGCAGTCACCCCAACAAAAGCAGGTCGTCCGATGTTCCCATGCCGCCTAGTTTCAAAACATAAACCTTGGGGCTTTCTCAGGTGGGTTTAGAAGGTTTACAATTTTATAAGAATCACTGGCCTTTGGAAAACTATTCACATCTCAAATTATATTAAAAGGTAGAAAATTCAGATAAATAGAAAAACAGCTCATCTTGGGCTTATTTCGTGTGTTCTCATTCTACTATAACTTCCATTTCTAAAGATATTGCTGTAATTTCTAACACTTTCAAAAATATCAAAAATTAACTACTTTGGGGACATTTTAAATGTTTTCCCTATAGTATTTTAAATAGGAAATTGTTGCTTGGTTAAAAACATATTTACTTCAACAAATTAGCATTTTCCTTCCTCCCCAAAATGTTTAATTGCATGATGTCCCAAATGCTTCTGGTTGTGCAGCATCGTTACAAAGGCATGGAGCCACTTCAGGCATTGACTGAAAGGAAGACTGGAGATAGTGGGAAGCTCAACTCTTGGCTGCATTAATCAGCCCTGCCTGTGGATTTGGATCCTCATAGTGAGGACCCAAGGCATGGCAAAAGTGATAGTCATGGATAAGTGATGCCCTGTATAACATTCTTTATTTCCTCACACTGCACAGAGATACACACACTGCAAGCCCGTGTAATAGCAGCATAAACCTTCTCGTGTATGTTTGCCTTCAGTGTAGGGCTGTCCCAGAGAAAAAGACCCATCTGAGCTCAGGCTAGTCCGGCATATTGACTGCCTGATAGTTGTCACTCCTACACAACCGTATCATTTCTTAGTGCTAAACTCTTTTGTGAAGATAGAGGTGTGGTGGGAAATGACACCCACTGGTTGCAGCAAGTGGTAAAATTTGAAAGATCTTTTGTTTAATCATTTTACAATGTGATGTATTAGCATTATGTTAAGTTATTGATATATTTTATTTGTATCTTCTATTTTTAGAGCTTTTTGTTTTTTTCCTGTGCTGCTACATAACTCCTCAACCACCTTCCAGGCAATCTTTGTTTCTGTGACAAGTGTGGCATGGTAAGAAAAAGGCAGCTGGCATGAGTGCCGGTTTCCTCCCACCTTCCTCAGCCTGAAGCCAAGTTCATTCTGGGTCATCAAGAGAGTTGCAAGGAAAGGTCTGTGAGCAAGGACTAGCAGGACTTGTGTGGTATTGGCTCATACTGTCACCTTTCCCTCCTGAGCTGTAAGTGGTCTTCAATTTACCGAGACAAAAGACCTGGCCTGCCATGTAAAAGTGAGACCCAGGATTTATTGCAGCTGTTGTTTGATTTCAACTTTCAATGCTGTATCCACAGCAGTGTTTGTAGAAAGAGTTCCACAGAAGGGCAAAGGCATTGATCAATCTGAAAAAATAAAATCTGTAGCCAATCTGCTGTTTTGTACTATATTATTATTATTATTATTATTATTTTCTATGTGTCTGGTACTTCAGTGTCACATCCTTGTCCACAGTATTCTGGGTGTTTACTACTGATGGGCGACTGGCCAATTTCAGCAGCACTATGCACAGGGACTGAAGACATAAGGAATATGTATACAGAGAAATATGCATACTAGATTTAGTAAAAAATGTTTGGGAATGTCAATGCATGGAGCAGCACACAGGACAGTAGGGAGGAAAAGGTTCATTTTATCATAGTGTCAGCTACAGTTTTGAGGATGTGCTTGTGTGACAGCAATGGCTGCAAATCCACTAGAGTTCCTGTATATATGATGATCTACAATCATCTGATGTGATAAAGCTCTGTACTGTTTCTGAAGACCAAATTATTCTGAAACTGCAGTCATCCTGTGACTACAGCACCCAAGCTCGTTTTTCCTTGTGATTCACTATGCTGTCAGGAAACACTAGTGCTCTGGTTTTGCAGACAGGGAACATCCCTGAAGCACCAAGGGGCTACAAAGTGAATACACAAAAGGCAGTAAATATCATCTAACCATCCTATTATTACTTAACATCACAACTTAAATTCTCAGACCTCCCACTCACCCACAGCCAGCCCACAGAGAACCTAACCCTTTCACTTGGTAGAAATCTGGGCATATTCAGTACTATGTGAGATCTAACTATACTCACTAGCTAAAGAGCTGCCTCATGCCTCAACTAAGATCTGCCTGGATTTTGTCTGATTACCTTCCATGGCCTGCTCTGGGTCCTGTCCAATTAAAAGGTAGAATACCAACTTCATTTTCCAGGTATGTTAGTGCTGAGAATATTCACCCACACAAATGGGGGAGAAATAATAAAGTTGTTCTGTCTCTGGATGTATTTCACAAGAGAGGGCTGTCTCTACCATGTAATTTCAGAAGGATCAGAACTGAAATCTTAGCAGAAAACCATTACCTCCTTGTAGTCCCCAAAGGACATGTCTGCTCTGCTGAGGTATCTCCACTTGACGTGCTCACTTTGGTAGATCCCCTTCTTAGGCACCTGTTCTATCAAGATCACCTAATCTACTGCAGCAGTCTCCACCTGGCAGAAAGGCTAACTTTGACTGCATTCTGCAGGCTTGTCATTTGCCCAAGGCTATACAAGCGGGCTGTGATGGAAGTGTGAAATGAACCCAGATTTTCCAAGTACAGCCCAAGCCCTAGAGCATCATGTCTGTCTTTCCCAGCCTAGGTTGGAGCTGTGGTTGCTCCGGTTGCTCCAGAACAACCTTTCTGCCAATCTTGTCTTGGACTTGGCAGTGCAAAGGAAGCTCTTGAAAAAGGCACAGCCAGGGCTATGTGGGCAGGAGTTTTGAAATTTGAACTGGAAAGTGACACAGGAAAATGTATTTCAACTGGAAAGCAACACTTCCCCTAACGTTTTTGGTACAACAAGGGGGGGGGAAAAAAATGCATTGAGGTAAATTCCAGTGAAGTAAGAAGAGTTAGGATACAGGGATACAGTAACTGTTAACTCTCTGGTTTCAAAAATACCAGCACTGGTACTCTTTAAAATGCCTGCTATTTTGGGAAAACAGCTTCAACTTTTAAAATACAGGAAACTCTTTTTGTTTGCAGTTGCTATAGTTTTGGATAAAGACAGATGATCAGGTGTATACCTATTAAACAAACTTACTATTACAGTAAAAGAGGACCTACCACATTAGAGGATTTTTAAAAAAAATTTAAATGGTAAAATGTGTTGCAGATTATCCTTTTCTGTACGTGCAAGTGTACATATGTGTATAATCTTGATGTGGTTTTTAAAACAACACTAACGAAAGATCAAATCCAAACCCTGAATCACTTGTGTTGTTAACAAGAGAGCTGAGATTCACATTTTTACACAATGCTTTGCTTCTTGAGCAAATATAGTCATTTCATTAGCTTAATATTATTCTGACTCTTTTAAGGGATTTCAGGCTTTCTCATTTGTTTGCTCTCTTCTTTCATTTATGAACTGGCACAAAGCATGTAAAAATTTTGAGTCAAACCCTAATGTTAGAATAAATGTCTAGCCTGGGAGCATTTCTCATCAATGCTAGAAATTCAGTTTAGGACAGTGAAATTGTCAAGTCACTCTCCATGATGACAGATGATGACTTTGAAAATGAGTAGAAAAAGAGTTTTACCAAGCTTCTTTTTTTTTGATGTAAGCGAGAGAGGTCAAGTCTTTCTAGCTGACATGAGCATTCATTCCAGTTATGATCTCAGCTGTGAAAAGGTTGCAGGAAAGTAGGTATGGGCAAGAATACTTGCTCTATTGCCAGGGGAATTGGAATAGTTGAGCTTATATATGGTCTTCTGTTGCCCATCATACTTCATATTTTTTCATCTATGTCATGCCACATCACACTAACATGATGGAGTAAACTACCGAGTACCTTGACCCAGCTGTTGCTGGTCACCCACCCAGTCACCACCAGAGAAACTTTCCAGAGGTACCATAGGCAGGAATCTTTTCAGACAATTCTTTGTGAGGCTATTTATAGAGCAAATTGTTGCAAAAATAGCTCTGGAGCTGAAATGTATTTTTCTTCTCCAGGGTAGGAGACGACCTATCACTCCCTGTGGTGCTCTCTGCAAGCTGACGCTTCCTGAACTGCTTCCATATAGCACAGTTCCTGGACTCTGACCGAAGTTTTACTGTAACACATGCAAAAAGCATATTTTACCCATGACTAGTATCTCTGTGTCTGGTCAAGCAGCCTCTTTCTTTACCTTATGGAGACAGGACAGACACATCCTGCTACATAACTGAAACAGCTACTAGCTGTTGTCTCTCTTAGGAGACAAAAGACTAAGGACAGCACTCTATAGGAACATTAGTGCCACTGCGATTTTTCTATTTGCTTTTATAGGGAAACTTCTAATTTGAATTTTATTTTATTTGTGAGTTATTTTAAAGATTTTCCGATCTCCCTCTGAATTCAAAGGTTGTTTATGGAGTCCACTTTTTAATGGGTATGAAATGGTTGCAAAGAAAGGACTTGGAGGTGGAAAAAAAAAAAAAAGTTACCTCAGTAAATAGACCTAGGCTGTTTTCCTGTTCAGGAAAGATCTTCTGGGAGACAGCAAGACATATTTTACATTTAGCTGACTATATTTGAATGGTCCTTACTGAGTGGTGCTATCTGATGTAAAGTATTGCATGCTATGCAGTCTTTCATGGGCTAGGTCTCATGGAAGGTAAGCAGCCCCTTCTTCCTGGTATTTTTACCAGGCAGTACTAAACCCATAGACAGCAGAACATCTTCAGTGGAAGGTGTACTGACTTCAGAACTCGTTTTCTTCTGATGGAATGAGATCCACATATGGATAGTGGATAGCTTCTGATAGTATTGTTTTGCTCAGATCTTACTTAGCTGCTAGGAATGAATCAAAGGGATTCTTCAGTGCTCTGAGAAAGTAAATTGAATTAATCTGATCTATGTTATGATTTTTTACTTTCTTAGACCCACAGAATCATATAAGTGTTAGTCGGATGGGACCTCTGAGGGTCATTTAATCCAGCCTCCCATTTGAAATGGGACTGCTGCCAACACCAGGTCAGGTCAGCTGTGGATTTATCTAGCTAAGTCTTGAAAATCTCAAGGATAAATACTACTCACCTCTTCTAATCTGCACTACTTCGTGCTGAAGAAGTTTTTCTAATGTCCAGTACAAACCCTGAATACACAATCTGTGGCCCTCGCCCCCTGTCAGGTAGTGTGGCACTACCCCGAATGTAGGTTCTGCTGTCCTTGTAAAAGCTCCTTGCACAGTTGTCAGCTGATGTTATACCATTCCTTTGTCTCCTCTTCCCCACATTAACCATGCTTAGGTCCCTCACCTTCTCCCCACACATGATGCTCTCCAGGACTCTGACTGTCTTGGTGGCCCTCCAATAGAACTCTCCAGATTCTCCACATGCATCTTGAACTCAGGACACAAAACTGGACATGATTCTGCATTTTATCTACCAGCCATGCTCCTCGTAATGCAACTCAGTATGAAATTTATCTTATTCATGATGAGGGCACTATTGGTTCACTTTTGACTTGGTCTTCACTGCAAGACCCAGGTCCCCTTTGGCATGCAAAAGGAAATAGGAGTTGTTTGTTTGCAGGAAACACAGACAAATTCTGAAAGAATGAAATGATCCATTGATATTTATTGTAAGAGATTAACTTCTTTTCTTTATCTTACTTTATCTCATTGCTTTCCCCTCCCTCACTATTGTGCATGAGAACTCATTTGTCTGTCTTTTTTCATCCAGAAGCAATAGCACTGTTGAAAGTGATCCACATTTACTTCTGGTGTACTGTGGGAGCAGCTAAGGAGATGCCGGTTACAGCACTTGGAGGGACCGTGCATCAGCTGGAGATCCCAGCAGTACCCCTTGCTCTCTATGCAACAGCAGAGAAACCCACTCACACCTGAGGGATAAGGGCAGACCCATACATCACACCAGATCCTGGGGGCCTCTTTTTCTAGCATCAGTACTGGAAGTAGTAGCAAGAAGGACCTGCACTCTTCTGTGCAACAACATCTGGTGTCTGCACATATTGTAGCACTTCTGTGAAGTTTTGCAGTCTGCTGTCTTTAAATATAATTAGGTTGTTTGTTTGGTAGACTTTCAGCTGTGCATACTGAACTAACTACTGTATATGAATGGATCTGCTTATCGACTGGTCCATTTACCTAGATATATGAAAGCTTTCATCACCAGGGTGCCTGGGCAAGGGCAAATAGATTTATTCAGGTCTAGGGAACTCTACTAATGTCAGTGTAGGTCTAGTAAGGATCAATTTGGCATTTACAACTGCAGTAAGCAAATTTCAGACAGCAAGATAAAATCATGTTTTCTAATACAGGTTAAAAGGAGGGCTAAGTACATTCTGAGTAATTTCAGAGTTGGGTATTCAGCAGAATATCATGTTCTCTTTAAGCCTCAAAAAAAAAAAAAAAAAAAAAAAGTTATACAGAGAGTATACCTGCTCTTGGTGTATTTTATTCCTCTGTTTCTGTTCCTTTTCATGACAACAAAGTTTAGTAAACATAGAAAATGGGGTTTGTTATACCATGTAATACTTTTTTTAAAGAATTCTAGCAGAAAGGCTTTCTATATTTATGGTTCTATCAAAAAATGTGGCTAAAAATAAAAATGGTTTCCTCTCATCAAGGAAAGAATCTGCCAAATGTTATTGCTATAGGAAATCTAAGTCACATTGGATTACCACCTGGCACTATCAAAGCTAAACTACTGTCAACTTTACAGCAAGAAAAAATGATCAAATTATCATGAGTTTATGAAATATGTTTAGAATCACGTTATCTGAGGAGTCTCTACTTTTAATCTTTTCATAACGTACTGAAGAGGAAAAGCTACTCTTCAGTGGAGGAATTCTTTTGTAGCTCAAAAGGAGTTAAAAGTGGAGGAAGAAAATTAGAAAAGTTCAGATACACAGTTAAAAGATCAAAGGAGGAAAAAAACAATGAAGAGAAGAGAATGGAGTTAGCATTTTTATACAATTAATTATGTAAATCATGGATGCAATTTTGTGGTATGCTTGGGCTCAGGTTTCTAAATCCACAGCTAATTTCACCATCAGATTAAGATTTGCAAAATGATCTAACCAATTTGGAGGAGTCTAAGATTCACTAAACAGGAAAGATTGACTCTGCCTTTTTAAAGGCTTCTGTTGATCATAAGTCACTTCGTTACATTTGATCCTTCTTTATACTTAAGTTACATTAGCTTTATTCAATCAATTTAGATATCCAACCTGTTGAGAAATCTTAAATAACCAGGAATTGTAATGCATAAAATAGAAATAACATCCTCCGTATGTTCTGTAAATATAAAGAATTATATATATACACATAAAATTCAGCCTTCAGTTTTGAAACAATTTCTGAGAATCAGTCATCACTTTTTAAACATCCACCAAACTATATACATGTGGTCTTAAATTCATTCCTCCAGTATCATCAGGATGTCTGCATTTGGCTAAAGCTGAGGAGCAGTGTCTGCATTTTCTAAATGCTCAGCATGCCCTTTGTTTATTTGGACCCCGTCTTCTTGGCAAATGGAAAGGCTGTTTCAACTATTGGGAGAATTTGAGACAGGGAAGCTGGTGTGGGTGTTTCCGTGATCTCTGGGAGCTAATGCAACTTGAAAGGGCAGCCCCACTTGTTTTAAGATTCATAGATCTCAAGTTATCACCATCTTCAGACTACGTTTACAACCAAAATTTGCAGGACTGCTTCAATTAGGAGCAAGCACGGGTAATCAGGCAACATCCTGGCCAGCCAGCCATGGCTACTGATTTGACTTCTGAGACTGCATCACATAGTTACCAGTCTGGTAACTGATGTCTGAGAAACAGGATACTTTTTTCTCTGACCTAAATCTGTCCCTGAAACAACATGGTGGGAACCAATAGCATTTCTGCAGGAAGAACATGTTTCATAGAATAGTTGTGTTAAATGCAAAGCATCCTATCCATTGGACACTATCTCCATCACAGTTACACCTGGGATGAAGTAACCTCTGATCTCTGATGCAACACCTGGAGCTGATCCATAAAGCATTAGGACAAGGGACAATAGTATTGCAAAGCCCATGCTGGATGCTGCAGTGGTTCCAATTCAAAATTCAGTTGTGTAATTCTGCAACTATACTTGTTTCTAATCTATTGGCACGCATTGCTTGTTGTATCCTGACTGGGAAAAAGTCAGTAGGCTAGGAAGAAAGAATGTCTGAAAATTATGAGTGCAATGGAACTTGTTCTCTACAAAACAAGAAATACTTTCTCTCACTGATGATGCTGAGTTTTTTCTTTTCTTTTTTCCTGCTAGGAACCCTCCACTTTCCCCAGAAGGAGAGTTCAATTGCAATTAAGAATACACTAACCCAATGTCAAGTAAGGATAATGTTATTTCCCAACATTTTATTTTAGGTCATCGAGAGCAATATGATGGTGTTGACTTTATTCACAAAAGAATCAGCAAGAGGGCTTACAATGCCTTTTAGGCACAACAAAACATCAATAGTCTTGTATATTTAATAATGATCTTATTTGTTACACTCTTGGCAGCCTTGATGCATATTAGTTTCATTGCTGACAACATCAGTGGAGCCAAAATAGCTTCTGTAGGTGGGTTCTGCTGAGTTTAAACGGAATGTGTGGGGTCACAGCATATCTGTTTCTAAATTTAGTATTGTTGTTTTGGGACCAGTGCTGTGTATCAGCCCAATTTGCTGAACGTTTGATACAGTTTGAAAAGAGGATATGCTGTCTATTTAAAAGAGTAACTTCCGTGATTCATGCTAGAACATAGTAATTTTTACGTGAGAAAATACGTACTCACACCAAAACAATAGTTTGAGGGGAGTCTATGCCTCACACGATATTCCCTTTCACCCGTGACTCTCCTCTTGCTCATGGAGTACTCCTGTCAGGAGTGAAGTTGCCTGGCTTTGCTGCAAGTGCGAGGGCAACTGGCTGATTTTTAGGGACATGACAAGGGAATCAACACAGAAGAAAGTACAGAGGCTTAAACTGCCCTCTCCATGGCAGGTGGTGGTCAGCCCGGGGCAACCATGCGGGGAGTAACTTTTCTCCCTTGCAGGCTGGTGCTTCCTTTCTCAGCGGACTCCCTTAAAACAGAAGTGCTGCGTACTGGAGAAACTTGATAGTGTTAGCAAGCACAGAGATTACCCTGCTACTTCATAAAGCTGTGAAAAGGAGAAAGACCACCTTAATGAGAGAAAGGAGAGTGGCCAGTCTTTTGAGGGTGTAGAAGTGATGTACTGTTTTCAGTGAGGTATGTGTTGCTGGAAAGCCATCAGAGATTTCAGCCCAGTGCCTTCCTTTAAGTGCTGACCTTTTTTTTTAATTTGCGTATTTATTCTGATGAATTCTGTGTGACTAGTTCTCTACACAGTTTTAAATAAGGGGGCATAATATGCTAGGTTTCCCAAAGAGTGAACACAGTCATCTGCAGAAACTCTGCCCATCTACAAGGAGCCTTTGCTGCAGGCTGAAACCAAAGAGCACCAGTGCCAGACAGCACACAGTTCCCAAAGGCTCAGCATCCCAAAAGATGCTCACATCCCTCCCAGGTCATCACCAGCTCAGCAGTGAACCATATTCACTAGCCAGTCTGACTTTTCTTTAACTTATTAGTTACCCACGGTATGCAGAGATTAACAGCACTCCCTTTGTAAATGAGACAGCGTGTAAAGACCACATCCTGTGAGTGAAGGCTCTCAGATCCAGTCCCAGCTTCTGTCATTGGGCTAATGCTATTTGGGCTTACACAGGCTGGCTGGGAGCAGTTCAACAGATTTGATGTTATTTGTTTGACAGAACAGTACCATCTCTGCTATTATTCTTTTGAGATGCCGAGCTCCTATCTCTCTCCTTTACTTTTCCTCTAGAAACTGAAATATTTATTTAGGTGCCTATGTAATAACATATTTAAATGTCTGGTTTCAGATTTGCCACACTGAATATATTACCTAACAAGTGGAGATGTTGAATTAGTTTTCCTACACTACGTGCTGTGAAGGCAGCAGCACCCCCAGGGTAATAGTACTGAAGGAAAATTTACAATTTACAATATGAAGTTTATCCCTTCTTACTTCACTGGGGCAAAACTAGGTTATCATAACAGCTGTCTTTCCTGCTTATTACTCTCAAATTTTCCTGGTTTCCCCTGTCAGACTGGGAAGTAACCATGACCTTATCATTGAGATACTGCAGAGGAAAATGACTTCTAAACAATTAAAATGTGAAGGGAGTTGGGCTGGTAAGTTCTTTTTCAGAGATAAAACCGGAAGACTGTCTTTCAAGCCTGTTTTACTTCCACAGTAAGAGTTAGACATTGACATGGTTTTATGTGAGTAAAGTACATTTGCAAAAAACAAAAGGTGGTTTTTCCCATTCCTGCTTGCTCTCTATTGTCTACGTTGTGTGAAATAAGCATTTTCCAAGAGCCCATGTTCACCTCTGACACTCTGGGGGCCAGTTTTGCATATTTTTAACTGCTTGGAGTGTAGGAGAGAAGTCCCCAGAAAAACTAGCACGGGGCTGCAAATTAATATATGCCCCTCTAACAGTATTGCCAGTATAATCTTTGAATTGCATCTCTTGAGCCCTGTTTACAGGCTTACCCTTTAACAAGTGAACCTCTGTGAATCAGAGGGAGTGTGTCTTTCACCGCCTAGCATACCCCACTGGAACTCAACTCACCAATTTTAGCAATAGTTTTTTTTTTTTTTTTTTAATTTGTTTTTAGCATCAGACCAAACATGATCAAATCCCCTCTGGCTCCCAAGTGCCTCCCTAGCTGTTTGCTGTGTTTTCCTGCCGGGGTCCACAGCCTGCTGCACATTCTCAGACTTGCTGATGAGTCACCCGACACGGGAGGACGCGGGGATGGAGCCTGCCCACTGGCCTCTACAGCTGAAAGCCAACACTGGTTGCTATTTAGAGCAACAGCAGAAGTGTCAGTGTATTTGCAACACTTTTAAGGATGGCTCAGGAAGCTGCAAGTCAAAAAAATGTTCTCCTTCCCCAGCCTAATGCTGGCGTTGCAGTGTTTACAAACAGCTGTTGCAACAGCCCCGAGCTCCGAAGAAATATGTGACACATCTGAGAATCTGACAGTCAAACCCAGCATTTGTTCCCCTGCATCCCTTCTAAGGCTTGGCGTAACAGGAGACGTGGTCTGCGTGGTATTTGTCACTGTGGCAGCTGTGTGCATGGCAGTGTCAGCAGCTATGCGATTGCTGGCTCCATGCCTTGCTGCAGTGAGTAGAAAGCGAGCCTGCAGGCAGAGGGGCTCAGACAGCTAAGAGTGGGGCATGAAGCCCACCGCCAACACAATTATAAAAACAAAGGGGTACATGCAAGGATTCTGCAGGGTTCCATGTGGCAAACTGAGTATTAGAGGCAACAGCACAAGGCTTGAAAAGCAGGGGTGCAGCAGCCCCATTTCTTGCTTCGGCAATCAGGCAAATGCCAGTCTCACGCTGACACTGCCCTGCACCTTCACATCACCAGGGCTGCTCCAGTTCCTCCTCCCACTTCCCTGCTCACCCTGAAGTCCTACAAGGGGAAGAGATATTTGCATGGCAGGTGGAAGGCGAACGCCCAGACCTGCTGTCTCTTCCACAAAGCAGCACGGCGCAGAAGCAACCACGTGCGCAGCGCCATTTCGCTTCCAGAAAGCATACTGCACAAATGATGAAATCACAGAATCACAGAATCACAAGGTTGGAAAGGACCTTCAAGACCATCTAGTCCAACCGTCATCCTATCACCATTACTACCCACTAAGCTACTAAACCATATCTGGTAGCACCTTGTCCAGGCGCCTCTTAAAAACCGCAAAGGTCGGTGACTCCACCACCTCCCTGGTCAGGCCGTTCCAGTGCTTGACCACTCTCTGACAGAAAAAGTTTTTCCTGAAGTCTAATCTAAATTTCCCTGTGCACAACTTGCGGCCATTACCTCGAGTCCTATCATTAGTTATGTGGAAGATTATCTGGAAAGTGCACACAAAACTGCATGGCAGCTGTTTCGTTAAGAAAACACGTCGGAACAACTGAGCTGTGTTTGGGCAAGGGATGAGTCTCAGTACACAGTACATATTAGGAGGAGAAGTGGCCATACGCAAAAAATTACCAGATCTTTCTCAGATGTTCTCCACCAGCAACCAATGGATCCAGCCTTGAGGGTCTTGTATGATAGGCTGTTGCTCCTAAGGCACTCTACGTTAATCAATGGCAAAGTTCTCTGCGGATAGTGGAATTTCTATTTTATTTTGTATTTTGGACAGGGCTTTTAAGATACCATCTGTAGATTGCGTTCTCTATATAACATCAATGGCTTATGTTTGCACTACCAGTGAAATCCTATAGCTTTTAAAGCACATGGAAAAAAAGATGCCTGGCATTTTTTACATAAGTAAGGTTTAGAGCAAATAGATGTCAGGACTCAGGGATATTTTCACTTTTATCCCGTTAAACTTTACAAGTTTTAGCTGTGCTTCTGAATTTTTCAGAGAAGCTTTGAAATTCACAAGTTCATACAATTCACAGAGCATCTGTTGTGAAAAATAAAGAGATTGTGACTTCCAATTTAAATAACGAAGATTTCCATTATTAAAAATAAAATCCTTGTTATTTAAAATAAAGCCCAGAATAGTCAGCATGGGAGCAGCATAAAAAAAATCTAACTTACAAATTTCAGAATAAGCAGGAAAATGATATGAATTGGAGGGCTCTCTTTAGTCCATTGGAATTACCTCTGTGTATATGTGCAACATGCAATTGGAAATTAGGCATCTATCTGCTGTTGGAACCTGCAGGAGTTATGCGCCAAGGCACGGACCCCCAAAGTACCAAAGCACCCATTAAAGTGCCCTATAAAGTAGCTAAATTCTCATAAAAGCAAAACAACTATATTTGTTTCAAGAGCTGTGCTACAACGACTGTTTCGGATTCTAAAAACCTGTTAATTGTAAAGAGTTTAAGTGGGTATCAGAAGAAACTCTTCAATAGATGGAGAGCAAGAAGGGAGAAGAAGAAATTCCTTGACACAGGGGATTAGGGAGGACAGAGGACCAGCTCTTGGCAGAGGAGACTTGTGGAGAGGAGATTAAAAAGCCTGGAAACGTGGGTGACAGTCAGTGACATGTGGATGTTTCAATTGCATTTGAGGTTTGTTCAACCCCTTGTGCACTCAAAATGAAGAATAAATTTACATGTATCAAATTCAGTGTGAATTTTGCACAGCCTTGGTTCAATAATCTAAGTTTCCCAAAGCTCGCTTTTGTTAACAGCCTCTTGTTGAGCATCTTTCTTGCAGAGATCTCAAAGCTTTATAAGCGGTGCTCCGAGAGCCTGCCTTCTCTTGACAGACTGCAAAACGGGAACGTAAAGTGGTGCATTTTTGATCTTGACTTCCCCCAGGTCACCCAGTGGGAAATGGTACCCTGGGGACACTGTCCTTGCAGTGCCTGGCAGCTACAAAATACCATGCAAATGCAGGCATCCTCCTGGCAGCATATGTTAGGTAAAGGGTACTCTCATTTACATATGCAGAAAGAAGCCCAAAATCAGGTAGTGGTCTTATTAAAGGTCACACATCCTGGACTGAATGGAGAAGCAGGAGCTCCCTGCTTCCGCTCTCTTCTTTGCCAGCCAGACTATACTACCAGATTTCTTACAGGTATGGAGAGCTGCAGTTGTGCAAGGGCTTCATTCACACTATTTTTATGCTTTCTTGAATGCTCCCATATTCCCAGCTTCTTTATCCCTGCTAAAGCAACAAGTACGGTCAAAATGAGGTGCTGGACTGTCCTGAGGTGCTCAGGACTGTCACCTTCACAATGCAAGGAATGCTGCCTTAGCAGCACAAAGGAAGTTTTTAGAAAGGTGTTTTACAGGGATAAGTGTACTGAGGAAGGCACTGCCTTGAAAGGATGGGGACAAAGAGCCTGTGGTCAGCTTAAATGTGTCTCTGACTACAGCCCACAATTTTAGCAGAACCTTTTGAATCATGTGGGAAAAAAAAAAACCAAAGCCTCTCATTTGGAGAAATGATGTCTAAATAAAGGTGCCAGTCCTTATTACTGGTTTTTGCACTTCTGTATTGTGTCTGAAATATTACTACTATGTGAGCAATGTTAGGTGAAAACTTTTGTGCAGGGTTTCAGGGACAACTCTGCAGCTCTGCCCTGCTATTGCCAGGGTTTCCTATAGTCAACCTATAGCACTCTTCCCTACTGCATAACTGTGTCATAAGTGCAAGCCCCCATGGCTCTGTCGACATCTCTTTTCTGGCTGAGACCAGGTGCCCACAGCAGAGCACCCTTCACCTCAGTTGCTGGATTTCTTCAGGATGGAGAGATAATCCTCAGGGCTAGGGCTTCTTCTCTTTATTGCTTCCTTAGTTGTCATGGTTATCATTTGACACCCTCTCCAAATTCTGTATTTAACAACTCTAGTAGTCTTTTCTTTCTTTCTTCCTTTCTTTCTTTTTTTTTTTTTCCTACCCAGAATAAACAGGCTGCTTTAAACTTGCAGAGTGGTGTGGATTAAAAAAAATGGCACTTTTGTGTGCAGAGAAGAATGTTCGCCAGGGGCAGAAGGACATTTCTAACCCACAATCCCCTCCCACCCCCCCGCAGACTAATAGGCTGCCTGCTGTGACCAAAAAGTCACTATTTTTAAGGTGTCTGACTTTACCTGCCTCACATAATGGTCATTCTGAAAAGGATTTTGGCAGCCAGTTGACCACTAACTATGAAGCTGATTTGTTGTATTATTTTTATTTGTTTTACATTGTGGTTAGGCATTCAAACTGTTTCTGGAAAAAAAAAAAAAAGAAAAAAGAAAACATTATTAAAAAAACTAAAAACCTAAAAAACAAACAAACAAACAAAAAAACAAACAAACAAACAGAGATGGGGTAGAGAAATAATCCAAAGAGAGGCAGATGGAGAGTCAGAAGGGCAGCTTGCACATGCAGACGCACTACCCGCACAGGCACGGAAGAGAACCCTGAAACAGAGCCCCACGAAGGCGCACTGCCCCTGCCCTGGGAGACGGATCCGCCACGACAAGGTGTGCTGGTGGGGTGGCCCCGGCACGATGCAGCCCGGCTCCTCTCACTGTTAGCTCAGCAATTTCCCGGTGGTCAGCCTGTCTTGCCATAATCACACGCTGGCGCCACAAGTGCGTTTCTTAACTGCACGCTGTGCCTTGTAATGAATGTGTACTAAAATATACCAAACCACTCCGATCCGGGAGCAGCCATGACCTCAGGCTTGACAGCTCAACACCATATTTGCTTATATAGCCTGCCTGATAAAAAGGATGCCAGCTGCAATGAATGAAGCGTTTTTTCTCTATCTCTCTGTGTTAATTTTATGGTACATAGAGTATGAATTATTTCAGCCCCCTTCCACTCTTTAACCAGCTTTAGGCTGGGAGCTTCTTGGGGTTACCAGTGGTCGTGCAATGGCCTCTGTGAAACGTGGCTGGCCAGAGCTGATAAAGTGCGTAGCAGACAGGAGTTTATGGAAAACACTTCTCTTAGGGAGAGGAGAAAGTTTATATTCCTGCTGCAGTTGCACACTTTCCCTCTCAATACAGAAATTATCATGGATGCAACTAGGAATGGGTTATATTAAATTATGTAAAGGCTACATTGCTCTGACAGACTTCGCTATGACTCATAAATAAACTGTCTGAGCTTTAGAGACCCCCAAATGTAAATTAAGCATGCTTTTCCATTTCATAAAGGCTCTTATAACACAACCTTCATTCAAGCTTCATTCAGTGAGATTCTTTTTTTTTCTCTCACTTTCATGTTATCAAGTGCAACAAGCCACCGTATCAGAACCTCTATCATACACAATAACAATAATAATAATAATAATTAAAAAAAAAAATTGAAAAGAAACATGCAGAATTCCAGCAATGATGTTCAGGACAATTGAGATTAAATTCAGTTAGTTTTCTGCAGCTTTTCTGCTATGTTTTACATGCAGCTAACATGAGGAAGCTTTGAGCACAATTTTCCAAGTACTTGTCATTTTTTTTCTTCCCCACAGCCACATGATTGTAAAAGAGCCATTATTCACAAGACAAGGTTCCTAAAAGCACCTTGTATTTTGGTAATATTAGCTAGAGCAGCTGTTATTATAATCCTACTACAGCAGTAGCAATTCGTCATCATTAAAAGAAGAAAAAAAAAAAAGGTTAAGGAGTCTTTACAAACCTGCTTTGATGGTATGTTTTGCGTGATAATTTTACCTAGCTTTGATAGAATACTCTAAATACATTCTTTGCTTTGTCTTGGTTTTGAAGAACAAAGTCATTTTCCAAGTTATTTTAGGACTTAGAAGGGACAACACGAAGAGCAGCTTGGCATGTTTTCCCGTTGGGTGGAGCACAGGGTGGCTGCACACTACTTGCCTTGGAAGTGGTAACCTGGTAGACCTTTTTGCTCTGAGTAAGAAACTCTTGCCAAACTTTCTCTAGCATAAAAGACACAGCTCCTTTTTTACCATTTTTTCTTCGTGACACCTGTAGTCTTACTTGTAGCCTTTTTCAACTTCGATGCATCAGTTTCCTCATATAAATCCCGTATCAGATAGCTGGATGACATTAAACTGAGCAGGCAGAGGGGCCCAGCTAGATTCTAGGTATAAACTTGTAAGAAAGGTGCATCATGGAGGAGTTCCTTTTGATTTACAGATGCATAAGGGAGAGAGAGATCAGATTGGGGATCATGGTGGGCCTTGGCATGACCCTGAAGGATGAAGATGAAGTGTTTTCCGTCGGGATGGCACTGCCTTTGGTCTGGCTGCAGTTTGTGACTCTTGCAGATCCTAGCCACAACTGAAAGGATGATCAGCCTGTCTGCAAGTGGTTTTGGTTGTCTCTGGTTGTGGGGGACAGCTGAAATTGAGCCACCTGCTGCCTGAGAGTAGCCCTGGTTGAGCAGAAGAGTTGGGCAAGGAGAGCTGGTGGACCACCTTCTTCATCCCACCAGTGTAAAGCTGCAGCCATGCAATTAAAGTGGCTTTAGGGCTTCTTTGTATGCTGGGACAGATTATGTTAAACAACCACTCTGCTTGATTTTGCTTGTTTATTCAGCCTGCTTAGGTCAGCAGTAGGACTGTTTCAGGAAACGTAGCTTTGTGCAGCCTCACGGTGGAGGGAATAACTTTATAACTGGCCTTCCCTTCCTGACTCCTTTACAGAACATAGTTCAACTGTATCTCACTAACACTTGGATATATATTTTATTTTATTTTTTTATTTAGGTACTGAATTTAGGCTGCACAGCACAGTGAATGACATTTATGCAAAGTGATATTATTTCTCATATTTTCCCTAAACTTGAAAATTCTGGCATTGATTCCTTGCTCACTTCCCACTGCATTAAACTGGTACTTCTCAGATACTGACAGCCATGTGCGTAAGGTGAATGGAGATTGAGACAATTGTCAATCTATCCAGTAGAAGTGCTGGTGCTTCAAAGTTTTTTTTGTGCAGACTCTAATCTGATGCTGTTAAGAACTGCTATTACATGCAATTAAACATTTTCCATACTTGTTCTTTGATAGCTTTCTATTTGGGGGGAGGGGGAAATAAAGTAAAAATAATTATAAAGTATATTTTAAAATGAACCCAAGCAGCTCTATTTGCATGAGAAAAATTAAATACTCAGAAAGAAATAGGCTAAGGTTTGCATTGAGAATCTATTTTGGCACAGGCCATGCAAAATCACAAGGAATAAGTTCGTATGTCTAAAGGAAAATATTACAGACACACCAAACTTAAGAAATGGAGTTAAATATCCACAGGAGATATTCATATAAAGCTCAGTGGAGACATAGGTTAACCAGAGCCTTTGCATGGCACTGTGACTCCATAACCAGAGGAACAGGAGTGGTATGAGAACGTTGGTGAGGCTAGCGACACCAAAGTTTTGAAATCCTGACTTTGGTCAACATTTCTGAAGTCGTGGGGTCTCTTTCAGCAATCTGGAACAGCTACAGCACCTCTAAAAAGCCTGCAACATGCTATGCAGATGGATCTGCATGAAGTTAATGCTGAATTGAATTAATTTGCATAGCATTAGTTCTCACAGACTAGTAAGTGTTTTTCCATTCCTTTGTATATTGTAATTCCAGCCAGACACTTTTTTTTTCAGCTGCAATTTCCCTTCAACATATCTATGTCTCCATGTCTGACCATCGCTCTCAAATGAACAACAGTTGTCATCATTTCTATTGAGTCAGCACTTGAGATGAGAGCCCTCAACAAAATCCGGTGGTTTTTGTGTTGATTCTACTTCCTTTATCACGTATGGCACACTGATTGCATTACCCTCAATAAATGTCCCCCTCAGCTTCTGGATAGTGTCCTTCTAACAGGACGCAGCTAGAGAGCTAAATGGATCTGGTCCAGGGGAGAGAGAAGCAAAGGGGAAGAAATGAAAAAAAGAACAAGTGAAACTTTCTGCACAGTAAGTTACTTCCCCTCATGCAAAACACAGGAGAAGGCCCATAGCTGGCCCAGGCTAGCAAGCTAAAAATTAAAGGGGAAGAGATTGGAGACCTGAGTCTCTGAACAGAGCTTAAAGGGTGCTTCTGGCACAAACGAAGGGCGTAAGATAGACAGTCAGGCCAAAGAAACCTCTCAGAGAGAAACAGCCAATGTTAGCATGAAACATCATGCTGACAGGGCTTGAGGTCCGAACAGCAGAGTTGTGCCAAGGAGGTGAAGGTGTCCTCCAGATGCAAGAGAAACAGCCACCTCCTCAGCAGCAGAGGGAAAAGGAGAAAGCTGCCTTGAAGTCATGGAAGCACAGAGGAAAATGTCTGAAAAACAAAACTTGAAAAGGAACAGATGCTATTTTTTCAATGGCAAAGACATTAGTGTTTTCCATAATCCCTCTGGAAGGCTCTAACTTTGCTGATATACAACAACTATTTGTTATTTTTGTGCAACCATCAGGTTTGTTAGGAGGAGGGACAGATATTGAATAAATACCCTGAGGTATGCTGCAGGCCGTGAGACAGAGCTGACTTAGTTGATCAGAAGGATCTTTGCAAGACACTGAGAAATCAGATGCTCATTGCCAAAGCTTGAGCAACATGTACAGGATAGCCTGGATGCGTGAGGATCAGCATCTTGAGCGATGTACCCAGGACACACCACGCATCTTTCTTGCTTCACAAGGAGCTGTCATGGTTGCAGTTAAGGCTCAGCAGCTGCAAATGTAGTTGCAAGACAGGTGAGCGAGAAAGCCTGGCTAGTGAGGTCTGTCACCAGATCTTCAGAAAGCATCTGACAGATGTGGTGATGCAGGAGATGATGGCCTATCTCTTCAAGAAAAGCAGCCATTT
Source organism: Chauna torquata (assembly GCA_013399475.1). NCBI lineage: Eukaryota > Metazoa > Chordata > Aves > Anseriformes > Anhimidae > Chauna > Chauna torquata. The sequence goes on along the minus strand of VXAL01004211.1, from coordinate 285,021 downwards.
GAACTACCCCCCCAGGAAAAACCTGAATTAGAAAATGTGGGAAGTCAGGGAGAGAAAGTCAAACAACATAAAGAAAGAGAGAAACAGAAGGTTATGCCTAGTGCCAAAGGGAAGAAAAAGACTAAGCCTTAAGCTAAGAAGGGGGGAAAGGCCAGGTCTGTCTTCACAGGGAAGAAAAAGAAAAAGGTTTCAGCACAAAATCAAAAGGAAGGGAAAGGACAAGCTGAAAGACAGAAAGGGAGAGAGGGCAAAAATAAAGCAAGAGAGAAGAAAGAAGTACAGTGTGTTAACAGAGAGCCTGCTGAATAGGAGGCAGGATAATTCTCTCAAAAGTTAAAAATTTGATCTCCTTGTGTTTTGAACATACCCAAGCATTTCTGTAGTTAAAAATGGGAACTGGGCTAGAACACACAGAACATGCTATAATCTGCTTATCTCAATACACTTGAAAGCAAATCAGCCATTTGCGCCACTTGCTTGATATAACTAGTACCATGTCTTTTGTATCCACAAGCACATCTTGGCATGGCTTGCTTCTGGCTTGCAGCATAGATACAAGAAGAAAAAAAAATACCATTAGGGCCACAGACAAGCGTGAAGGGCTATGTTCCTAGAAACCTAGGTTTTGTTGGACCAGTGGAAATACTCTGAGAGTAAAATACTAATTTTTGTTATAGTGGGAAAAATAAAATATTATACATGACAATGAGAACTCAAATATTTACAGGTGAAACAAGAAATAAAGGCAGAGATGTTGTCAGATCTAAAGATAAACAGAGAACCTGCAATTTTAAGTGACTAACATAAAATTACAAAAGTAAACATTCTACCTAGAAGTCTAAATTCTTCTGCTGCAAACCCAAGAATATGCGGGTACCGCACATGCTACTTATACAGAGCATATTTATACACAGGAAGAGAACACAAGTTCCTAGATACATGCTTTATCCTAGCAGAAAATAGGATGCATAGTTCCTCTGGACATGTCTTTAGAACATGATTTTGGACACTGCTTGATGAAGGCATGCTAACTTTGTCGGCTGCTCTGCTGTCAAACACAGTGGGCAGACGGCAGCATTAGAGAGCACTGTACAGCAGACTTCACATGAAATGTGCCTTTATCTTCAAAGTGGCAGATTTATTGATTTTAATAAGTAGAAAATATCTACCCGGACATTAGACAAACACAGATTCAAAACAGACTGAGTAAAAGCTGATAACTGTATTAAACTGACTGAGTTTTTGTTACATGTGTTTGGGAAACTTCCAATAACACAGAGTGCCAAAAGGCCTGCTTGTGAGTCTGACAGAAATCCCACAAAACTAAACAAGATAAATATTATATGATTTTCTTAGACACAAATTGCACTGCACTGCATAAATATAAGGGCAGATTTCTGCAACCTTGCTTGTGCAAAGTAACGCTTGTCTTTGTGTACAGCTCTAGTATTACCAAGACGGATGACAATACCAGAAACAGCCACTCTACCTGGACAATGCTGGCAGAACAGAGCCCATCTACTGAGCTAGGAAAAGTGCCTCAAGTCTGTCCCCCTGGAGCTAATAATGCAGAAGCAATGGCTGTGGCTGCTAGGTCTTGTTTCCTTTAGGGTTCTAGGCCTGTGTCTGAAAGCAGGCTTGATGGGATTAGCACGTTATAAAGCTCTGTAGGGATGGATAATGAGGATTTCTTCTCTCATTTCCAGTAAGTAATAAGAGTCTAACGAGGTTTGTGGAGCTAGTGCGAGTGGAATTTTAGAAGCTTTTGCTTTAGTGCATGACCAGATGGTGGTGAGAAGAAGAGTGGTTGGGCTTCCGTGGTGGAAACTGTGACTGACTGGGTGATGAAATAAAAGCATTTGGAAAAGAAGAGTGGGAAGACACCGGACTGCGATAGCTTGGAGCCGGAGGAGTAAGTTTGGGGTAGAGGCAGGGAAGTCTGCACCACTACATCAAACTTCAGGAAGCTGCTGTGTGTAGGAGCTCTGCTCCTCTTGTGGCACAGCTAGGAAGTATACATCGCAGAAGGCACAACTCCGAGCGGTGGGAAGTGAGGGAGGCATAAGGACACATGCAGAACCAGGGGAAAAAAAAAAAAAAAAAACCACTTCAAGAGGCTGATCATTAAATAAGCATCCTTCCTCAATCTATCAACTGAGATGGAAGTTGAATGAAAGAAAGAGACAAATGCAGTCATGTCATTAAGTCAGTACTACAAAGTGTATATTCAAGGGATTGATTTAAGTGCACATGAGGTGCCTAAACTTTTCCAGTGCCTACATATTTTTTATGAAGCTTGCATGAATGTATGTGTATGTATGTTCAATTAAGTGTTAATATGATCCCCAGAGATATAGAGGAATCTCTGAGAACTGATCCAGTGTCTCACTGGATATATTTCAAAAGCCAAGGCTGATACTGTGCTTGCAGAAATACAGGCAAATGTGCACACTTACTGCTGTACACAAGCACATCGTTGTACCAGTGTGTGCAAGTTGGTGAGAGCAGGTCCGCACACCAAGGACCCCAGTGGAGTGCATTCACCAGGCTTTAGGGGCCAGCCCTGGTCACAGTTCTCGGGCTGTCTGCCCCAGGACTTCCAAGCGACATGAAAGCACGATGCAAATACAAAGAAGTTTTAATCCAAGACTTTCAAAGGGAAGGGTGGCTCTAATCTTAACTCCTGGCTTTGGTAGAGGGAGGAGGCCAGATGATGTGATTAAAGGGCAGAGAGTGTCAAGATCATCCGTAATTACCATAATTTTGCATTTCGTGGGCTATTTTTGTTTATGTCACAACTTTAATGTTATTTAAAGTACACTCATTTGTTTGCTTGTTTGTTTTAGAAAAGAGACAAAGTTGCAGATTTAGGAAGTATGTCCAAATTCCTCCAGTCTTCAAAGGACTTCAGATCTGAGGCTCTGAGTTAACCTCTGGGGAGGTAGGGCCAGCAATGCAGGCAGGTTTGGAACCAAGACTTTGGTATGGCTTTATACCCATCTTTTCCTTTTTTTTTTTTTTTTTTTTTTTTTCCACAGGACTGTGAGTGGTGACTAGATTTCTCTCTTTCTCTCTCTCTCTCTTTCTTTCTTTCTTTCTTGGATCAGCTGACTGAAACAACACAGAGACTTAAATGACAGCCAGCCATTTTCTGGGGCTTGCTTTTTCTACATGGTCACTGTTTTGTATTTTAATGCCTGTTAAAATGTACAGTGATTACTGTAATCCTCTATGTAAGACATAAGCATGTGCACCTACACTCAGAGTGTCCCACAATGCTTGTTATGGAAAACAGCTTTTACAGCTTTCATTTATTAGTTACTGGCAGTTTTTTCTTTAGTGGTGTTGAGGTCTCTGAGCAATGCTCAGCATCCTTTACATGAGCAATCATGCCTGTCGTGGTGGACCTGTGTACAGCAGGTGGGGGAGAGTGGGACCAGATCCTCCAGACTGTGATCCACTAGTCTTATTCAGACCAGGAAAAAGGTCTGTGGGTGGAAAGTGGAAATAGTGGTCTTCTCAGCAGAGTAAAGGAAGTCTCACCAGAAGACAATAACCGAAAGGAAGTGCATATGGAAACATCCCATCACCCACACAGAACTGCAGTAAAACCTCATGCAGCTGAAGGAGGTTTATGGGATCTTTGAAGCATAGCCACCCACAACTGTCATCAGACCAATCTGTGTGTGTTTTTTTTAATAGAACTTTGTGGTTTTTTCCCTCCTTTTTTGATTGGCAGGCACAAGCTCTAACCTTCATGTATGTGTGTATAAATTATGGATCTATATATGTGAAGAGAGAGAGAAAACGTGCACATTTTTCTCCTTTATCCTGTCTATGTTCTAAAATAAGATGAAGCATATGTTCCACAAAATAATTTTATTCACCCAAAAACTGAGTAAAAAGTCCCCCAAGGCATCCCACAAATGGGACTCACGTCATGGTCGAACATTTGAGAGGAGCTGAGTACCGGTCACGATTTGGCTCATGCAGAAGTAATAATCTTGATCCCTTGAAACTGATAGCTTGACCTCAGTTGGCTTCAGCAGAAATACATCTGGGCTCATGTGAGACTTAATCTTCTCAGTTTGGGGCCAAATCTTGTTTATTTTTGCAGTTTTTATCTAGAATCTGATCCTTGGATGGCTGCGTATGGGGCTCAGGAATTTAACTTCCGTAGCTGGATGAAACGATTCCAGCAAGTCTGTATCTAGCCTACTTCAAGTTTCACCTGCAGAGCACAGTTCAAATGCAGTTTTCAGTTAACTGTGACCCCTCACATTTGATGAATTTGAGCATGGTGATCAGAGTGCATGAGTTGTTGGCACTTCTTGGAAAAATTTGCATTTTAATACGTTTTGTCCTCTTCCTGTATGATTTCTTGTTCATTTGCATTCGGTGCGTCTTTACTCACATAAGGTCCAGGTTAAAAATGGATTTTTAAAGCTTTCTCTAAGAAATTGTTCCTGTTCAGTGCAACGAGCAAGTGAATGGATGAATGATGTGCTTCCATCTGACAGGTATACACTGTAAGCAACTTGTTAAAAAAAGACATGGTCTCAAAACCACAGCCGTAAAGAAAAAACACAGCATACTTCCATCCATCCAGAGACCAGGAATGCTGCCATTCGACAGGGATGCCTAACATATGACAGCAGCAGCTAACACTAATGTAAGCCATCCTCTTCTCCCCATCCTGTTGACTCCCGCTGACACTACCCAGGTCGTCTGCGCAGGATGTATTGGATCCAAAATCTTGCTCTGCACCACACAGCGCACTTTGCTATGTGTTTTAGACACGAAGGGAGGCCACTACATTCACAGCTATTAAGAGATGGAAATGCATATTGTGGGACGGGATAGCAATGGGGGCCAGGATCAGGCCTTAGAAATGTGTGTAAAAATGTGCAGTCTCCTCAGACATCAGAAATTGTATCTGAAGTCCTTGTAATCGATCTCTAGTTGTTGGTCCAAAAGGGCCAAAAGACACTATCAAAAAAGGGTTTTCTTCATTTTTTTTTTAAGGTTATGTCAATAAAAGACCAAAATCACCCTGAACTCCCAACAGGTTAAGAAAAACCATCACTCCAGTTGTCTTATGAGAGTTTATGAGCAAAACAAGGGAATTCAGTGTCCAGGTGGATTCTCCATTCTCCAATACGGCAGTCGCTTGGCACCTTGCAATCGGACGCAGCTCATAGCAATGCCCTCAAGCCTGTCCCTCTCCCTGGCTGCCCGACTTCTGCTCCACCCGCAGCCCACGTGTGGCTGTGTCAGGCTTTCCATTGGCAATGGAGCTGACAATGTAAGCAGAAGGAGCAGGTTGGCAGCTTGAAGTTGGGGAAAAAGGGGGGGAAAAAAGAAAAAAAAAAGAGGAAAAAGAAAGGGCTTCCAATCGCTTACAATTTTCAGTTTACCAAGCAATAAACAAACCCCCCAGAGCCGCCAGCTCCTTCAAAATTGCCATTTTTATCCATGCCGCTCCACCGAGCAGCTCGGAGCAGTACCCACAGTACTCTGACATAAAACCACAGGAGGGTGTGGTTCCTGCTTCTGCTGGGCCCAGAACAGGGAAGCTATTTATTTCGGGTGCATCTCTGTTCAGTGAGTCATGTTTCGACTGGAAAATTGGCCACAGCTTTCTAGCAGATCTTTGTTGCCAGCAAAGCTGGCATGTTACCCAAATCCTCCCAGCTCTCTTTCTCCCCCCATCCCCTTCCCAGCTTGGGCTGCCTTTATGTTGTTAGAGCCCCTGTTTAATAATAGTCATTGTTCCATGTTAACCTTGAGAGTCGGGGAGAAAGGACAGTGAAGGGCGTAGCTGTGTGCTATAATGAGCATTTGGTGCTATAGCAGGTGGGAAAGGCTTTGGGGATCTGGGCAGATTAGAAAGAGAGGGGGCTCTAGCAGATGTTGAAGCAGGATGATGTATTGCTGTTCACTCTGGGATTCAGACAATACCAGCACAAAAGTAGAACAGGGAAATGGGGAGAAAAAATTGATCCCTTCTGATACAAACTGGGCTAGAAACCAGACGTGCTTGAAAGTGAGCATTTAAAAAAGACAAATATGTTTCCAGGCCCAGCACCTTCTCCTCTCTGTGACTGCCAGCTTTCTCTTTTAAAGTACCGTCTCAGGTTTGATTTATTTTACATTAACTTAAGCCTTGAAGCATTGCATACAACTTCTCCTTCCTTTCCCCTCCTCCCAGGCAGAAACTTGGAAATGAATGCATCCAAACTTCATCCTCTGCAACACGCACACCTGGCAGTCAGTCCAGGTGGGACACACACAACAGTGGAAGTAAGGTCTGACCAACGTGCCAAAGGGTAATGGCACTTAGAAATCCAACTTGTTTTACACCACTCTCACCGCAACCCTTCCGAAATCTTTTAATGGAGTGATTCATAATCTTGTTTTCTTACACAACGCAGTCAAATGCAAGAGTAAACAAAACATAATCACTGAATCGTAAATATTACCCAAATATCAATATAAAAAAATATATTTTGAGAGGACTGCAAACCAGATCTTAAATGACAAACCTTTGTCCTGTGAAGGACCAACACCTCAAGAGGCAACGGTGCATCTGTTGTAATAAATGCTCTGAAGAAGATGAAAGAAAGTCAGGCTTAACTTTGACGTTGATTTTCTGGAATGCAAATCAAATTGAGATACTGGGTGCACAGCACATTGAAAAGTGAGTTTTTTTAGGCAGATACCTAAATAGAGATATAAGACATTAACTTTGGAGTCCCACTGGAGTTGAAAATCTAGGCCTAATTTCTGTTTCTGTTTGCAAAAATATTGTCAAGAAACTTGCATCTTTCTGAAGTTTATGAGATAATTAAAATTCTTCTCTGTGAAAAAAAAATCTGATTAGCAGATCATACAGTTTTGCATTCTTTACGTCTGAATAATACACAAAATCTGGGTTACTCAGTCTTGACTGGCACAGGTTTGTGAACTGAATAATGAATGCATCCTAAGTCATTGCTGTAAAGGAGTTTATGTCCTGCTCCATGCAGCCAATGGGCCAGGACAGTGGATGCTGAGGAACAGCACAGGCCAAAGGTTTGCAGCATCCCATCTCCAGCCACCCCTGATTTCTGGCTCCAGAAAAGTGCCAAAAAAACCAGCAACACTAACCTTCCCCATCAGATGAGACCCAATAAAGCAATATAGGATTTTATTGTATCTATTACCCTTAGTGAGGTTGTCTATCAAGGGGAGAAAATACTCAGATTCCTACAGGCACCTGTTTTAATATTTATACGGCCTAGAAAACAGCACATAACCAGAACACATGAAAATTATAGGAAAGTGAAATCATATTATTACTTGTTAACAGCAATCTCAGCCATCCATACATCCAAAGTTGAGCTTGAATTAGCAAGGTGTCTTCTAAAAACCATCAGCCAAAGCTTGCCTTCCTCAGCAAAAGCTTTCTGCTGTCCTCCTCAGATATAGCTGATGTCTGTGTGAAGATTCTGCCAGCAGCCTGGTTATCCCTTCTGCCCCTAGCCTCTGTAGGTGATGGCTGGGGGATGTCCTCACTCCACTTGTCTGGGGACAAAGGGATGTGGTGTCAAGCACCAACAGGAGCAGGCGGTGAATCTGCAGATCACGCTTTCTCCCTTGTTACATATCTACGGTTAAATAAAATATCTTTTGTGAATTTACCTGGCAACAGCAATCCTTTGCATCAATTAATGGATTCTGGTTAAATAGAAAAAAAGTTCAGAGAAGCTCATCATTGTATTCACACTGAGTGCTTCATTATTCCCCCAGTAGTTGCCAGAGCAGGCAAAAATCACCTTCTTTCCTTCCACTCAACACCTCTGTGGCACAGACCCTGTTCACATCCACATGTGTTCTCAGATTTTGTATGGTTTTTTGTTCTTGTGCTGGGAAAAACTGCTGAGCATGAGAATGAATTATATTAATAATGTTTAATAATGTTTTACATGTCAGTCATCCTTTCTATGAGCAGCTGCATCACATGATGAGCATTGCCCAAAGGTGAAGTCAAGTTAAGACTCTGATTGTGTCCCCTGCCCCTTATCTAAACAGAGAAGCCCCAAAATAACTAGTGCTGTATAAAAGTGAAACACTGTGGAGGAGCCAACCACTCATGACACATTTTAATTTCTGTGTTCTTCCAGTATCTAGAAGGCTCCAGTTTGGACCACAGGTTTTGCCAGTATATAGCAAAAACTTCTCACCAAATCTAGTTGCATCCAAAAAGGAAATATCGGGGGCAAATGACTAGATATTGAGACAAAGATTAGATATACACAAGAAATTCTTTACTCAGAGGGTGGTGAGGCACTGGAACAAGTTGCCCACAGAAGCTGTGGATGCCCCATCCTTGAACGTGCTCTAGGTCAGGTTGGATGGGGCTTTGGGCAACCTGGTCAGGTGGGAGGTGTCCCTGACCATGGCAGGGGGTTGCAACTAGATGATTCGTAAGGTCCCTTGCAACCCAAACCATTCTGTGATTCTATGATTACCTCTGTTTGCTTCTCTCTGCCGCTGGTGGGATGATGCTCCTCATTTGGAGTAGTGATTGGCAAATACGTGGTTCCTGTGCTCAGCTCCCTTTTAGGCACCAAATACAAATCCACTATTTTCTGTTATACTACAGTCCCTGATCATCAAACCCAGCTGAGGCGACTGAGGCCAACTGCCTACATGCTGGGACAGATCACAATCCAGCAGTTAGGAAGGGATGCACTCCGCAATGCAGGAACACAGATGCACAGACCATGGAATTGAGTGAGAAAGGAAAACTGGGAGATCTGAGGCAAAATGGTGAGAGGAGAATTATGGACTCCATTATCATAGCAGCTGCATGTGGCATGCACAGCTCCTTCTGGAGATAGTGGTCATAGGACATCTGTAGAAGTCACTGTTTAAGAAAGTGAAAGGACAAAGGGTAGAGGTGACTAACAATGACTGTTAAGTGGATTTAAGGACACAGCCAAAATAAAAAATAAATAATTTTTAAAAAGTTTGAAATACGGTTTGATTTATTGCAATGCAGGATAAGCTCTGAGCAAAAGAAAAAAAAAGTGTATCTCTGAAATGAAAGGGAAATATGTTTTGCAGTGGGAAAAAAAAAAAAAACAATCTAGAAGTGCTGACTGGGAATAACAACAAAAGCCAGATGGCATAAAATGGCATCTTTAGGGATTATGTGGCATAAGGAGCTGTGCACAAAAGCATGCTCTGAGTCCTTAAAATCTATTGCCACTCACTGGGCATGCTCAGTGTCCTTAGATAGCCACGTTAACTTGCTTAATGTGCTCTGGCCTTAAAAGCTGGACAATCATCTCTACCATTTAAGCTCTCTGCCCTTAGTTATCCTTGGCACTTCATCAAGCTTCCTCTGCTGCACTGTTATATATCCTCAGCAATCCAGGATATTCTGCATTATCAGGAACTTGAAAGAGGATCCTTTATCATAATTAACAACAGAAATCATCCCCCTATAGACATAAGGCTCCTCCCACTATCTTGTTCATTTGTTGTGCATGGTAATGAACCTTTAAGGAGCTCACTTGAATTTCTTCCGGACAGATCTGCAACACCATTGGAATGCTTTTTCATCATATAAACATAAAGGGGCAGGAAACTTATTTTTGCCTACCCACCCAAAATTGTGCTCTGCTGGATGTGACTTCAAAATTGAGTCATTAATGAAACATCCATTTAAACAACTCATTAACCTAATACCGTAACCAGTATTGAACTTCACATTTGTCAAAACTGAAGTTCTCTGTGCATTGAATTCCAAGAAGACCCTGCCTACTCCTTTTCATCTTTCTACCAACAAGGAAATACTCTAGCCGCAATCGAAAACAAGCCCAGTATCATTTACATTAGAATCATAAAAAGTCTCATCACTAGTTCAGACATCTAAACACCATATTCCATTTGCTTATGGAGATTTACAGAAATCTTCTTAACAGCAAAGAAGATTTCCCTCCTCAAACCATCAGCTTCTAAACTCAGTCTTTTCTCCTTTATTCAGTGCCGGATTTATGCATATAAAAAGAAATAAATGAATCAGCTTTTTCTAGTTACACAAGAACCAATGCTTATTTGGACCAAATTTGTAATGCAAGTGCAGTCCTGTAGAAAACCTCTCCATTTGCATTTGCAGATTCTTTCTTAAAACATACAACAACATTTTACATACAATAATATAGTCTATAATACTCATTTCAGGGCTCAAAGTAAGTTTTATTTCTCACTTATGAACACAGGGTATGCAAATTTAATGATTTGGTTCAAAATGCAACTTTCTCCCAGCTGGTTTTGGGTGCAATGGAACTGCAAACCATGATATTCAGGAATACAAATAAAATAAAACTAAATTAAATTTTAAAAAATCCTAGTATCACTGGAATTCTAGTCATCCTGAGGAGTGCATCTTTAATTAAAAGTTAAATTGTGCCGGTCTTATTCTAAAAGCTTAGATCACTGTGAAATACAACATTCCGTTTTGCTTAAATGGTGTGTGAACTTTTTACTCACAAAATGTGCCAGATTGACAGTCCTCAACCCTCCTGTATCCACAGAATGGATTGAACAGTAACATAATCTCCTGAATATTTTCTGGCATTGATGGAAATAATTTCACTTGGCTTCTAATTTTGGTAGAAATAAAGTCAGTCCTCACAGCAGGAAATGAACGTTCACAAGAAAAATCCTCCAGAAATACTACTGAAAGATATTTATTTTACTGACTGTGAGACAGGTACTAAAAGTATCTGGAAGAGGACAGGAAAAATAAGCACCAAAGTTCTCTGTGTATATCTGAAAGGTATAAAATCACTACATATCTGTTTGAAATTTCTGGTGTGCATTTCTCCACATTGAGAGAATGGATGGTTGGTATAGGATCGGTATATCCCATTTCTTCTCCCATCCTATAGATCCTGGTATGCAGGCTGAATCATGAATAACAAAGAATATAGCCATTCTCCACTGTAATCTATGAGTGGAAGAGGACCCTGCAGAGAAATGATAATTTTGTTCCATTTGCAAACAGCCCAGCATTCCCCCGTATTGTCTTAGAGTGTCAAATAATTCACTGCTGAAAATCACTGCTGCTGGAGAATTAGCAGTGACTAAGTCCCTGGTAGCTTTTTCTTGAGAATCAGGAGCAATTGAAAAGTGTAGAATATTTAGATGGGCATTCCTGAAGTTGGAGCTGTCCTGATTAATTTAAACTGCAAAAGACAGGGGAAATAGCTAAGTAGGTAACAAAAATGCAGTTGAACCAAGGCAAGATGTGATGTTGAGTATCGTCTTCATATCAGAGACCCTGTCTGATGCAACAGATTTAGCAACAGACACACTGTGCCACCGTACTCTGCTTCTTTTACCACAAGGCTGCCCATTGTACCATTCTGAGGGCAAAACAGTTGAAGTGAATATCCATGAGAACCCCATTACCAGAGGGAAATGATTTTAGTGCAAGTTAATGGAAATCACATTACAAGAGTAAACTATTTTACTGCAAGCCTATGAAAACCACATTACAATGGTCAAACAATCTCATTTCAAGTCCACTGAGACCACATTAATAAAGCCATTATCAAAGTAAAACAATTTCAAATGAACACTATGGGGATTCAGTTTTAAATGGCAACATGGTTTTGATGCATATTGAAAAGGACCCCTTAAATGCTATTATGGTGTACAGTCAAATGTACAATAAAAGTTGTGGGGGGCTAGCTACACTATTATTAACAAAAAATGAGTATAGCCTTTTCCAAAATCTACTAATCTGACCAATAGTTTGTTGTTAATTAGCATTCGTGTTCTGTTTATTGCTTCCTTTCCAATGCCTGGCATGAGTTTGTTAGAAATCAATACTTGCAAAATTCATTCTAAAATATTTGAAGAAGTTGTTAGCCCAACAGCCCAACAACCCAAAAGACAGTAACCTCATTCAGCCACTTGTGACAATCACACATACAATATTTTGGAATGAAAATGTTTCATAACACCCTTCTCCTTTTGCCTCTCGTGTGCAAAGAGCAATAGCCACCATGGAACATGTGCCGAGAAGACCACAGGATCCACGCCCGAATTCATCTGCCTCAATGCCTATTTGGAAACTGGGAAGGTGGCACGTATATCAAATAAGCTGTTGTGATATCTATCAATGTTACACGTGCATAACAGTGCACACACTCATACATGTATTAGAAATGACCTCAAGAGCCACTTGCACCTTTCTCCTTTGATGCGTTCTGCCAGCACCCGTTGTGTTCCCTCTTGCTTTAGGAAAACAAATAATTACCATCAAAAGCTGAGAGAGGAAGGGAAGAAAACATTTCCTTTTTCTTTCTTTTTTTTTGTTTGTTTGGTTTTTGCTTTTGTTTTGTTTTGTTTTGTTTAGATAATCCCAAGCACTCACTTTGATGCCACAGGCAAAATATTAGCACATGCTTTTCACTTTGGAGCACAACATGCTCACCCTTTCAATCTAAGTGAATCCTAAATACTAAACTGCAAAGGAAAGGAACTTTTGCAGACTAAGACTGAATCTGCTCTCACTAGAATAAGCTATATTTTGTTGACTAAGAAAGTCCCCAGAAATATGCATTTGAATCTCCTCAAGCACAAGCTGTTGTTAAACTTGGCTCCTCAGAAGAAAGCATCACAGATTAATATGTGACTCTATGCATGCCAGACCGGTCCCTGTATGCTGAGCATGTTCTGATGTACAAGAGAGGCTGCATCAGTGGAAACAGAAGAAATGCCTTGCTTATATAACTCATATATCCTGAGTTTTCTCTTGAGGTGCCTTCCAGTCTTTCATTTCCTTTACCATCAGGCTTAGTAGATATTAGCTCAGCACCTCTTTCTGCCTACTAAACTCAAATCTTTGACGTGCAAAAGACAAGAAAACGTAATTGGCATGAGGAGAACTGTGGCTTGAATCTTACATACATGTGGACTTAAAGTATCTATAGGTTTTGGTAGTAGAGTGGAAGATTTCAGTTTGTAACTTCAGCAACTCATTCCAAGATAGCTTCAGCTGCCAAAATCCTGTTGATCTAGCTGTTGGCCCTTTTACCCACCATAAGAGAAATACTTCATAGTCAGTGATTAACTTCAATGCATACCTTTGGATACCCCACTGGAGTATGATAAGATTGTAAGATGGCAATGATAGTACTATCTCCTCTGGCATAAAAGACCAAGAAGTCAGGTACTGTGTTGAGTTTTGAGATCACATTGATGAATTAGTAAAGTGCTAAATATTAAAAAAGTTTTTTCAGATGAGAAATCAAATCAAGATTTGTAATGCACCTTTGGTTGTCAAGGCAAAGTTAAAGATCCTTCAAAAAAAATTAGGATAGAACTTAATAATACTGCCAGCATATTTAATTCCTATGCTGTAGCCTGTGGTCTTTGAGCTGTTCACTAAGTTTGGTTAGGAAAGAGGAAAAATAAAAATAAAAGAACAAAAAGATCCCCTGACATTTTTGAATAGTATATTATCGATAACCAGAACGCCAGCTTCACTGTNNAAAAAAAAAAAAAAAAAAAAATCACAAAGAGTACAAAATAATAACAACCTCTTCCTCCAGCCACCACTCAAATTGTCACAGAATTGTAAAATTGCGATTATCAGATTTGGTGAAACTCACCTAAATTGTGTTTGTCCCTAGAAGTATATAAATACTCGAGTTAATTCTAAACTTTGCCTGCTCTCTATTATGACTTACTGACATTAGAAAAGGGATGTGCAACAAATATTTTAAAAATATCTCACGCTACTGGAAGCTAAATCTGTCAACTAAATATAAACATTTTTCTAAGCTACACGTACTGCAGTGATTGGAGATGTATTTTTTCTGAATGAATTGCACCACAGTAATTCAATGAACAAACTATTACATGATATTTGTAAAAATTCAGAAGGGTCCTGACTTTTTAATAATGGACCGTGTATGATTTATTAGAAGAAAGTACACCTCTGTCAGTAGCCAAATTTAAGTCAGAACTGTCACTTTCCTCAATTTCTGCCCTACTATTAATGACATTTTAATGCAGTTTTTGCCTTCATCTATAACACTGTTGCTAAATAGGTCTGATTCTCTGGAAAAATAACAGTTTTTCAAACTCAGCATTTTCCTGCTGATTTGCCAGCTGTTTCAATAAACCCCTCAAACTTACTCACTCGTAAGTTTGAGTGCCATCCACAGCAAAGGTATTCTGAGTTTAGATTCTGTTGATCTCAAATCCAAAATCTCTTTAGTAAGAACATAGGGTAGGGATTTTTGTTTTGTTTTGTTTGCTATTTATTATTTGTGTGTGTGTGTGGTTTGGTTTGTTTGTTTGTTTTTATATTTCCCAAGTAATCCCAAAGCAAATATGCACTGCACACCTGCTTAGGCAAATCCAAATACCTCTGACAGCACCTCTGCTTGCATTTCTCCTTTTTCTGTTACAGCTACTGCTGCTGATCAACTGAAAAATAATTATTTGAGGTTATTTCATTTAAAAGTAATATTAGGATCGTGTGTTCAAATATGTGTTATCAATAGGTTCTTTACTGGGCAGAGGTGAGGATTTCACACACATACAAAAAAATCTTAATCAGAGCACAATGAAAACTGCTAAAGCAGACAGCTGACTTCTCAAAATCATTTTGTGATAGAGAAAATATGAAAGAAACACAAGACACAGTCTTACTCAGAGTGCGGCTTTGTCACAGGGCTGAGTTTTCATCCTTACATCATTTTCATGAGTCTTACCTTAACTGAGTGCGTACATTTTCATTATTTTTAATTATTGAAAGAAACAAGAAATTGAGGTTAGTAACAACAATAAGAATGCGGCTATAACAACTTCAGTAAGACAAGAATATTTATTGTGGATTTATATTTAGAACCAGCTGTTTTTACCCACAGAAAATTTGCAACCGTCAAATTGTTACAGAAATAGATGTCTTTAAAACAAAGTTGACTCACTCACTGTTTCTATAAAATAAAATAAAACAAAACAAAA
>VXAL01004211.1:232023-260241 GCA_013399475.1 Chauna torquata | reverse complement strand
TTTTCACTGTACAAATCACACTGTGGTGTTTGTAAAGTACATCTTCTAAATTTTTCTTGACATTCATAAATATTTTACATGCTCCTCCAAAGGGACTTGGTAATACACAAATTGCTGAGATTGTAACAAAGTGGTGTGCTGAATGAGAGATAAAAGCAATCTGTGGAATGGTGTTATTGGACATGTGGGATATCAGAAATGGCTGTTTCTTACAACCACCCCTTGGCAAGCTACTTAGGACTATCTGCTCTGTGAGATAAGTGGTGGGGTGAGATAAACAGCAAAGGATCTGCCCTGTTGTGGATGTCTACTGGGCTCACCATCCAACCCACAGCTGCAGCTCTTCCTCTGGGAAGGAATGGAACTGCAACACCTTGCCTCTCCCCAGTTAACCATTCCTCTGATGACCTTCCACTGGGTGATCTCCTCATTGGTATTACACTAAAGTCCCAGGCTTTACTATCACCTCTCTTGAGGTGCAATCACCAAATTCTCTTTGTCTGAACTGCGACCAAGAGCCAGAGATGGTTGTAATTCACTGTGTTACCTTGTTGGGTCTGGCTTAAATTAGACAAACACTTCACATCCTTTCAGGGGCAGTGACCAGAATATGTGAGGATCAGCAAGTTCTTCTGAAGTCAAGCCCTGTTTAATTAGGTATAACGTACTTGAAAGTAAACAACATACACACATGGCTGTGTCTTCCTAACTACTCATTCATCCTGCATCCCGGCAGGCACAAAGTGTATCAGATCTGTGCTCAGGGGCAGCTTATGATGATCAGACTCTGACCTGTCCTTCCTAGGTGATCTCCTTATATCTGGGCAAGGTTGTCACAGTACACAGTTTCCAGCAATTGGACTGCCAAAAACCAGGTCAAGTCAGTCCGTGTGCATCTCCCCCAACAGCAAAACAGTGGTATTTAACTCAGAGGATTTCTATATTTATTGCTTTAACACTGAGGATTTTTATTAATTCCAATAATTTTTTCTTTGTTTCAGTTTGTCTTGAAATCACACTTTTAGATTTATCATTTAGGAATGCAGCTGATAGCTAGCCCACAAGAACAAAATACATAAAATTGGTGTAACAAACTTTGAATATTCTATTGCAAAATAGCCATAGGTTCTGTGGAGCATTGAACAGTAGTTCAAGACACAAAAAGGAAATAATACTACGCTTGCAACTGCTCATCTGTGAAGTTAAGGTACAGAGAATCAAGATGAAAAAAGGCCACTACCAAGTTCTTTAGTCCTACAAATACTAGCATAACCTATTATATAGACTGTGGATCTGATGAAAGATTGCCAGAATAGATACATTAACATTTATGGCAGAATAACTACTAATGTAAGAGAAAAAAAAAAAAGAAAAAAAAAAAGAGAGAGAGAGAGAGGAAGAACAAATATATGAAAGATATAGGAAAAGTATTTTCTGCAAGTTAGTGAATTCAAATTAAATGAATCTCAAAGCGCCAAGGGAATTAGATATTAGTTGTCTGAACTCTGACAATTTGTTTTAAAGTCACAGAGAAAAGGAAATACCAGAAAAGTGGTGGAGGTGGTGGGGGTGGAAGTATCATCCAACCTGGAAGGTAAAACTTTTAAAATAGCTGAATACCATTACAAGGAAAAACTTTCTAGCAATTGCAAAATCAAATAAGGAGAACACACACATACACATATAAACATTGAGAAGAACTATCCTGAGCACACTATGTATTTTCCATGTCAAGGTTCACTTCTGGCATGCTATTCACCTGTTGTTTCCTTTACTAATAACAAAAGGAGAAGAAAGCATACCCTGGACAGCTACAGCAAGGGTTCGATTTTCTTTGACTGCAGGTCAAATGGATCGCTAGTTTCTAGATGTGGTCCACAGGTCAAATACATTCTTGAATCCTGGTATCTGTGAATACAACTGACTACCATGCTGTTTGTTCTTGTCAGCAGTCTTGTCACCATGTTAGGGAGGACGGTCAACTATGGAGACATTCATCATCAGTCATCTGGATTATACCATATGATGCCCAGCCTCTCCTCATCAAGTATGTTTCATCAAGTCATGTTCATGCTGTGAGTCTCTGTGGGCAATGCATTCAATACCTCGGGCCCCAGTTTTTTTTGGTGAACAGTCTTCTGCAAAGAATGAAATTGACAACTGCATTTCAAAAATTAATGGTTCTGCAGCTGATGAATTTTTTGGAAAAATAGTAAAAACAAGAATGAGAATTCTGTCATGACTATATCCAGGGTTATACAATAAATTTCCACAGAGTATCACTGAGTTCCACTGTTTGAGATGTCTTTTCTTTATACACAAAGCAATTAAAGGGAACTAATTACATAAGAAAACAGGGAAAACAACAAGAAAACCCTACCAAAACAAAACATTCCACTATAAAACTTTTCTCCCCATAGGACTGACCGGGGCTTTTTAATGCCTATTTCATGAAATATGAAAAGACGAAAAAAAACCAAGACAAGGTATTCATGTTGGAGCTTGACATATAGATTAGCTTAAGAAGTTTACATAATAATGTACTAGCAACCTCTCTGTACATTATTTTAATAAAGTTTTGATACAGGGTNTATAAAATTATGTAGAGGTTATGCAAGGATCCTGGCATTACAATGACAGAACACTTACAAGCTTCATGCAGGTGTTATTGGGTAAAAATCTTTGATTTTCTGATAAAAATGAAGTCACTTTGGTACATCTTTCTGGTGCAAAAACAAAATCTGTAGATCAGCATGAAATCTTACAGGTACCACTGTAATTATAGGATAAAATAATTCTGTTTCATAAACCAGAATGCAGGTTACATAGAATTTTCAAAGCTTCTGAATATAATTACCAAATACTGTGCAACTGACCTAAACCTACTAAATAAAATCAAACATACATTAGTGAGAAAGAAAACCACATCATTTCCACTGTGCAGTAGTAGGTACTAATGTTAGTTTTTCTGTCTATTTTTAGATGTAAGGAATAAAACCTAAAACATTATTCTTCAGTGTTCACCAGATTTAGAAAAATCAGTTATCTCACATACACATGAGAATCTGTCAGTTGCAAACAGGCAGAGACTGATTGTTTCAAATACACTGCTTTTTGACAGAGTGTAGAAAAGGTCTGACACAATAGTTCCTACTTCTGTGTATGGCACTTATTCATAGCAATGGGCTACATTCAGGAAAAAAAAAAAAACAGTTTAACACCAGAAATACACCAACACCACCTCTTGTATCTCATCCTGAACAAGTAAAGAAGCTCAGGCTGTGCTGTTTCCTGTGTAGTTTTATTATTGCAGATAACTTTTGCAGCCAGTGGTGGTAATTATGGCAGCATGAGATGGTAATAATCTACATTTGCACTTTCAAATGGGAGCATTCTGCTGTATTTCTGTTCAGTCACAAAATTATAAGCCTTTGGTTATTGCCAGACTTTGTAGTAACAGCATTTTGTAGTTATCCTAACCTCATTTCTGTAGCATAGTGCAGAAGAGGTCTAGTTTATGAGTCTTACAGAGTCTATTCTTATACAACATTTTGTAAGTAAATAAAGATGGCAGCTGTGAAAAGTATCAGACAAAGAGGCCTAGACATTAGAGTTCTTTAATCACAGAGCAGGTAGGAATAAAAACAGAAGTAAAAAACTCCTTATCTACGTGTATCAATCTCACCCAGCAAATATTGCCTCAATAGACAAAAAAAAAAAGTCTGTCCTCAAGGTCATGTAATTCATGGTATTACTGCACTAGAATTATCAACTTTGATGCAGCTATACAGCAAATAAACAACCAGCCACAGTATACCAAAAGTTTGGTCTCCGATTTCCTTTCCACCTGGCTTCAGGACTCTTCATTTCTTGGTTCAAATCTGAGTCCTCTCAGTATTACTCAAGTCCTACTACCTAGAAGTTTGTTGCTTTTGCTGTCAAGTAAGAGATTATCTCCCATATGCAGTGGGATCTCCCATTTATAGGGATGTGATAGACATGTCATTCAAAGCTTCCCTCTATTTAGCTTCTGAAGTTCAAACTTTGATCATTGCCTGAATTATTGATGTTCATATTGATGATACCAATGTCCCTAGATCTGCTTCTGCAGAACACTGTAATGATACTACATCATTAACTCTGCTTTATGTTCTTTCTTTCTTTCTTTCTTTCTTTCTTTCTTTCTTTCTTTCTTTCTTTCTTTCTTTCTTTCTTTCTTTCTTTCTTTCTTTCTTTCTTTCTTTCTTTCTTTCTTTCTTTCTTTCTTTCTTTTTTTTCCTTCATAAGAGCCTTCTAAGTCAGCTACTAAAGACACACAGCACTTCTGGAGTAAAGCTTTCTTTGACTTCCTTTTTATGGAATAGTCACTTTCTTCTGCTTTGTGGACTGCTAGTGTAAAGGATCTTAAAGTACTTTGGCATCCTGCTGGAGTATCTAGTCTTCAACCAAACCCATAGCATAACTTAAACTGCTCCTAACCTTTCTCCCTCTGTCATTTTAAGTTGCTTATATACTATTCAAAGCATGCTTTTACAAGACAGACTCCTCCTAGATGAGGTGGCAAGATACAGACTGGATGGCTGATCTGTGAGATGGGTAGGAAACTGGCTAACAGCCTACACTTAGAGAGTGGTGGTCACTGGATTTAATGCAGGCTGGCAGCCTGTCAAAAGTGGGGTCCCCCAGGGGTTGATACTGGGCCCCATGCTGGTCAATGTCTTCATAAATGCCCTGGACGATAGGACTGAAAGCACCCTCAGCAAGTTCGCTGATGGTATGAAACTGGGTGGCGAGGTGGATACTCCAGAAGGGACAGCCATCTCACAGAGAAACAGGGACGGGCTGGAAGAGTGGGCAAGTAAGAGCGATATGAGGCTTAACAAAGACAAGTGCAAGGTCCTGCACCTGGGACAGCATGGTCAGAGAGCCCGGGCTGGGGTCTGCGTGGCTGGGGAGCAGCCCTGCTGAAAGGGGCCTGGCAGTCCTGGTGGATGCCAAGTTGAACAGGAGCCAGCAGTGCACCGCTGCAGCAACGAAGGCAAATTGGGTCCAGGGCTGCGTCCTCAGGGGCGTCATGCAGAGACAGAGATGTGATTGTCCCACCTACTCAGCACTTGTCAGGCCACACCTGGAGTACTGTGTCCAGTTCTGGTCCCCAGAATTCAAAACAGACACGGACAGCCTGGAGAGGGTCCAAAGGCGGGCCACGACGATGATCAAAGGGCTGGAGAACCTGCCCTGTGGGCAAAGACTGAAGGGGTTAGGTCTTTTCACCCTGGGGAAGAGAAATCTCAGGTGATCCTCGTCACAGGATTCTCAAACTTGGACAATGGCTGCAGAAGACAGAGTCTCTCTTTTCACAAGAAGCCACATTTACAAGACAAGGGGCAATGGGTACAAGTTGCACTAAGACTGGTTGCATCTTGTCATAGGAAAAATTTTTTACAGTTGAACAAGCAACCATTGGAACAGCCTCCCAGGGGACATGGTGGAGTCCCCATCACTAGAGGCTTTCAAGATGTGACTGGACAGGGTGCTAGATAATCTCATCTAAGCTCCCTTTTCCATGTAAGGTTGGACCAGATGGTCTTTTGAGATGCCTTCCAACCTGGACTGTTCTACGAATATGTGATTTTTGAAACACAGTTCATTGCTGTTTGTTGAGCTTGAGATAGGGTAGGCTTTGAATTATCTATTCCATCTTCAAGAAGAACATATTTAAAGAGATATATATAGTCTAATTTTATGGGCTATAACAATGTTACTTAGACTTTTATAGGTATTTGCATACTGTAGCACAGCATATGCTGGGTTATTCTTAGAGGAAAATGTCCCTTTTCCAGTCTTTATGCTGGGCTGTCTCTAACTGAAATAAAAATAAAGCAATTATCTTCCTCTCCTTTGTCATAGTAGGGACTATGACCTCAAATCAGCAGAGGGCCTGAGAGTGTGTGTGACTTTGCATCCTGTAGCACAAATCCTAGTGGAGGGTTTAAACTTATTAGAACAGACCACATTAACTAGGAGTCCTAAAACTCAGAAAATGTGTTTCCGTCTTGGAGAGGAGAGGAGAGGAGAGGAGAGGAGAGGAGAGGACAGGACAGGAAAGGACAGGACAGGACAGGAAAGGACAGGAGAGGAAAAGAAGTACAATTTANGGACAGGAGAGGAAAAAAAGAACAATTTGCTCTTGTTTCCTGAGTTTATAATCTGTGCTCCATGTGGAGTCACCACTGCTGAGTACCTTCTTTCACCACTCTTCCAAACCTCCCAGCTTCAGAAGGAAAACTCGTTTTTTTGCAGTCTTGGGATGTGGAAATTTAGGTAAGCTTCTAGTGTTAACCTCCAAAGTTTCAGAGGTTTGCTAATCACAAGTATTATTAAAACAGGTTTCATATTTAACAGTGTCAGCTAATGTAATGTAATCCAGTTAATGTAAGAAATGTTCCATTAATCCTACCACTGTGCAGAGTGGGGGTGTAATTAAGTACGAAGAAGGGAACTTGGCTTTCTGAGATGTAGAAGGAAGAACTTCTTCTTAGAATAAGTAGAAAGAAGGTAAGATGAAGGCAAATATGATGAAAAAACATACCATGAATTATGGAAGGACACACAGAGCACATTTTGAAAAGCAAATATATATATATTTTTAAAGTGCCTCAAAAACAGTATTTGTTGGCAACAAAGGAGGTTTTTCTTTACTTATAGATGTGAAACTCATTGGTATGTTCACATTTTTGTTTAGGTGTTGTATTTCCAAGTTTCCAGTCTAGCTCATTTCCGTGAAGCAAGGAGGAAAAATAAATAAATAAATAACAAACCACCAACAACAACTACAACAGAATTTACATATTGTGCTTATGAAATAGGGTAGCTGTCTTAGAAATGCTCAAGGGAGCTGGAAGTCATGAAAACACATATACACACATAATGCAGTGAGAATTTTAAGCTGATATATCTGTTCTCCATTTTTCTAGAGACAGATTCTTCTTTCAGTTAAGATCTCTTATTAAACAATATTCAAATACGTGAGAGCAAAGATAAAGTCTGACAGACCTTCAACAGGTTATGGTGCATTCGTACAGTACTGTCTATATCACTTTTTAATTAGCAGCCCAAATGCAGTGAACAGATTGTACAGTGTACTACATCAGCCTGGCTCCTACATTTTCTATTGATTCATATTCATGTTTAAAGAGCCCTCTTCCAAGCAGGATTTTTCTCCTCCTCAAAAGCCAGGGCCATCAAGTAAATACCATTTCACTTGTTTGCAGCAGCTGGTTTTACCAGGTAGCAGAAAGGGCATTTCAATCTACCATTTAATGCATTTTTCCCTACCTGGGATACAAAGCCAATTTGCTGTTAGAAAAAATGCCTTAGTCATTAACTGAAAGTAAGTTTTAAAAGCATTCCATTACTCCCCCAGTGGGAAATTTCTAACTTTATTATCATATTTTGAATCTGTGTTAGAAGTACCTGAGTGCTAAAATCCTAACGGACAAAGGGCTTTCTGTATTACACGGATTTAACTTGCCGATTCCACCTTGTGTGGTGGAAGTGAACAAAAGAAGGAAAGCAATCCCATTCATAGTCAATATGCTGAGAATAAACCTGATGTGGTTCTTAGTTCTAAATTAAATATTAATAAACCTGTGTTTACATTATTCCACTTCTCTGATATGCCCAAAAATAAATGGATTGATGTGCCTATTTTTGTGTAGAACTGAAGAAAGGTAAACATTCCTCAAAAGTAGATAACTACATAGTCAAACCTTTTTTTTTTTTTTTTTTCCTGGTTAGAAGAAAAGGGTGAATCATGCAATCTTCTGCTGTTATCCAGGGAAAATTTCTACTGCAGTCAATAGCGAATTTTTACCTAACAATTTTAGTTTGATTTATGATATTACAGCATTTGTAGCTGAGAGGTTCAACATATATATTCTAGTGTAAGCCTTTTCAGAGCTCTACTTTTATTATAGTTATACCTTTTAACTTTTTTTTCTTTTTTCTTTTTCTTTTTTTTTTTTAAGATGATTTAACCTAACCTTGTAAGAATTTTAAAGCAAAAATCAAATTAGATATGTTTAGGGCTAGAGCAGTCAGATTGAGTAATTCCATCTCACTCCCTAATCCTCAACAGATTTTCAGACTTTCAGTATCTCATTAGGTCTAGAAATTGGGCTGACTGGAAGTTGAAAATTAGATTATAACTTTAAGATATATCCCTTCATTACCTTCTATGGAACCACATTTCCCAAGAGGAACTTGTGAAGGATTTATGAATTATAGGAGTCATGGTCCCTCTGTATTTCTGATATAAGGAGAACATTTAGGCTGCTCTATCTTCTTCAGGGTCCATTGATTTCAATGAGAACTGCCTATTCAGAGCTGGATGCAAATGTCACCCATTTCTGGGGCCAGATTTCATCCTCATTTAGAATGCCATCCCTGGGGTAACAGCATCACTAAAGTGAATCCAGTTATCCCTAACTCACTGTGTTAAATAGCTCTTTCTCAGTAAGACGGAACTTTGCAAACTGAGTTCCACGAGAATCCTTTCTAATACCTTTTATTGTACCTTGTGTTCTTTCACCTGTTATTGGGCAAAAAAAAAACAAACCTCCTTTTATCTACTGTGAAGGATTTAAGTATATTACAGCTCCTACAAGAGAGTAATATCTCAGTCCAGTATCACTGATTCAGAGAAATGTAAGGCGACATCTCTATTAGACATGTAGGAACAAAAACATGTTCAAAACCATATTTTAATATCCCATTAAGGGTTTTTAAGAAAAGCTGGATAAAATGATACCTGGAAACTTCATGTATTCCCTTATCATTCAGATGTTTCCATAACTGTGACAATTAAAAAATGCCTTCCTTCTAGTTCACCATGTTCCTCTCAGGCATATAGGAATAATTATGGGTTTCCAGGGAAGGGCTGGTTCAGACACTAATAACAACTACATGTAAAAATGTTGAGGGTAGATTATACACATTACAAAAAACTACAACAGCAAAATATGATAAAAAAAAAAAAGGCAAGTGCCAATTAGCACCCTAACCAGTTTTGTTGTGTGTTGTCTTCTAATTGTACATTCATGTTTGACTGCCAGTGGCAGTTTTGGAAGCAAGAAAGGCCTACGTCATATTACACACATGTAGAGTTGGCCAGCATAATTCTGGTGCTTTGTACAGTCTGATAGATGGAAATGGAGAAAGGGGGATAGGTTCCAGAGACGGAAGGAACTCAAAGTGGCACTGGAAAAGCTGCATGAGAAACANTGTGGTGTCCATATAAAGCGCTTTCATGCAAGACCTAAAAGGCAGGTCCCCTGTATCTGACATCCATCTAGAGGGACAAAGTTCTCTAAAGCTGTGCCCCAGATACTTCCTAATGCTATGAAAATGAAAAGCAAAGCACAACGGTACTTGCTGCAAGCACTTCACTCCTGTATCAGAGGAAGCTTGGGAAAAGCTTGTCCTAGCAGCTCAGCAACTACTCTGACTAGACATTTGAAAAGCCAGCTGTAAACTTCATAAATCATAAATAATGTGCTATTCCCCAGATAACTCCAAAAAAAAGAAAAAAATCATTTGTTATTGGCAAAAATATCTTTGGAGATAAGAGCACTGCACAAATCTTAATCATTGTACTGGTTGTTCTGGTTGTTTTGTTTAGAGACTATACTGACAAGTTTGTGAATCCCTACAACTTAAGTGAGGATGTTACAAAACTGAATGTAAAGGTAGATTTCTCTAAAAGAGCTCCAAGGGGATTCCAAAACCAAGATCTTTTTGTTAAAGGTGTAGAAGTCTATTTACATACCTGTACCCTGACAGGAGGACTCATCCTTAGCTGTTGTAACCAGGGCACTATAGTCACGCTGCAGTGTATACAGACCGGGGAAGTACCTGGGAAAATAGTTTCAAACAGGGAGAAGATATTAAATCTATACACAGAGAAAGGATTTGAAATTGCTTGATTTTCTCGTGTGATGATATATATCATTAATCATTTGTGAGTTCTGATAAAAACATTTAGATCTAGGTATATTGGATAGCGAAGCTACTGAGATGTAATAGCACTTAGTGAACTTTTTCACAAATCAGATGAAACTGAGCACTTTCTGAGGCAGGCAAGTCTGGGTCAGAGTGCAGCTCTTTTAATACAGGGGTAAAAAAGTCACAAATGAATGCAATAGCTCCATCACTAGTGACATTCGCTATCACATAAAATGTCTGAGAACTAAAAATATTTTGAAAATGTTGTTCAGGCTGAATGCTTTCCACAGCTCAGTGCAGGCTTTATATGATCTTCACTTACACTGTAGTTATGCTAAAAAGCAAGAGTTAAATGTATCACATCTATTGTGGGCAGGTTCTTCAGTCTCACCGCTGAGCACACGTCTTCTCATCGATCATTTGACATGCTAATATGAAGCGAAACATAAACAAAAGGTGAAAAACTGGTATTCTTCCTTCTTAATTCTACTCTTTCAAGACAAGTGCAAATAATGAAAAGGACCTGGGAAGCAACCTTGCTAAAGCAGGGTTCCAAACAGCATAACAAAGGCTGAGCTTCCAGAAGCTATTACAGCTTCCCGGGGTGACAGAGTATTCTTGAAGGGACTATGGGGAAGGACAAGTCCTGCCTGTCCTGCCTCTTGACAGAGGAAATAAATCACCCTGCACACTTGAGGATACCTTTCCAGGCTGCATGCTGGGAACTTCATTACACAAGCTGTGCCACATATTACTATGCATATTGCCACTGATTGGACATAGCCTCAAATCCGTAGCCTATTTCTGTCACAGTCTTAGGGGGAAGGAATCTGTTTTCTGCTTAAACAGATACCGACTTGGAAAGGAAAGGGGAAGGAAAAGACATTGAGCAGCCAAGAGTTCTCTGTGGAAAAAGATCCCCTTGACTAATGATATGTCTAATCTACACTAACCCTGCCTTATGGTGCATGAAATACAGTCATATTGTCATGGTTTTCGTATCCCCTTTGATCTTAATGCAATTGTTGTCAAAGTGAACAGCTACTCACAGGAATCCCAGCTTCATTAGGAAGATAGAAAGTTCTTCCTCCTAGAGAGCTTTCTAATACGTCTTTGTTTTCGTGTTAAAAGTTTATAGAGCTGCTGCATGCCTGTCAATAACAGCATTAAAATATTAAAATAAATTTGCAAATGAAGAGTTCATTAGTGTTACATGTGCTCCTAATGCATAATCTTAAAGCTAATATAATTTGGAGGTGTTAGGTTAAATTTAAAGATGATATGAAAGAGGGTAAAGCTGAGACAGGAATACACTGCTGTGATTTATATGTTGAAGGGTGAGAAAGTCTACCAGCGAACCAGCATAAGTAGATAAAGAGATGGTTCCTTGTGACACCTGACATTTAGGGCATTGATTCATGTGCCACAATGGACTAAGCTGAAACAGATGAAGTAGTTTAACTTCCAGCTATCTTTGTAACTCCTCTCACAAAGAAGACACCCCCTTACCAGAACCCAAGCCTCACCTGAGAGGCAGTGTGGACAGGTCAGTATTTCTCCCTTTCTGATGTTGCCCTTCGGACTAACGCCAAATACAAGTCAACACCTCTCCTTCCCTCTTTGCCTACCATCCCACCCTCCTGCTTCACAGCTCAAGCTAAAGCTGATTTTGGTAATGGGCACTTTTACCTCTTGTTAAGTGCCCACTGATTTTGTCCACTGTGTTAATGAAAGGAACTGTAAATGAGTATCTGATATCAGCTGGCTAGAAGCACAGTGGTTGCTATAGTGTCATCTTTGTAGTCACAACATAAAATTAATGATCCAAAGGAAACAAAATTAATGAAGACAATCATTAGCGGGCATCCTGTGGACTGAACATAAAAATATGTTAGAGGTGAGATTTCACTAATTCAGGATACAGTGGGAAGGGAATGTGAAGAAAGCTAAATGGTAACTAAAATATGTCCTTTTTTCCATTATAAAAATGTTTCTGCTGAGAAGGGTCCTACTATGTTAGTATAGGTTGTGACAGTTAGATGGGTTTTAAATATATGTATATATGTTAGCATGTACAATATACATACAAATAATTTTGATGATTTCCTTGCTGAAAATCATTTTCATAAAAATCCTCTCTAAACCAAATACTTGAACAAATAGGATTCTGTTGGACACAGACCCAAAAGCGATATTTATTATATCTTGTAGCAGAGTGGGCATTGTTAAAAAAAGAATACTCTGTTTGTATTGTTTAACTATATAGCAAAAAAAAAAAACAATTTTAAGTTTTGTATGGGATTCTTGCAAATAATAAAAATGGCACAGAAATGCCAAGTACAGCATAATTGTTTCTTCTTACTAAGAAGGTTATAGAAAGTGTGTCCAAAAGGGATTTGATGAGTCTTTTGGTAAACACCAGAGGAAACTGAACTATTGTGGGAGGATTTGAGGATATTAACATGTTCTTTTTGTTTATGTTAGAAAATTCTGTATATTAAAATAATGTAAGTCTGTCAATAAGAAATATAAAGAGAAATATAGAAAAATGACTTATGAGGCAGCACTAATACCAGATGGACTTATAAATCATAAACTTTTGCAAGGGGATTGCTGCAGACTAGCCTGTTAGAGAAAGGGTGGAGTCCCAAGTGCCATTAACTATATTATAAAAACTTTCTTCTTCATTACATCATGGCAGACTATTAGTAGCTAGGAAAACAAACAAACAAACAAACAAACAACAACAACAACAACAAAATAACCACCATAAATCAGTTCCCAACACTTACCAAAAAGGAAGGGTTAATTAGGCTAGCTTTATTGCAGCTTGTTAAACAGACTGTTTTGTAGGCAGTAATGTTGCATTTCTAGTTGTTTCCCTGAATAGAGGTAACAGTTCTAAGATAATTCCCTATTTCTAGTGGCTATGGCATATTTGGTGCATCTGGGAAACCCAGGTGCTATAACAAAGTTCCACCCAGACAAGGTGTGTGTCATTTTACTGAAGTCTGTGAATGAATTTCCCATGTTATTCACTAGACAAAACAAGACCTAAATTCTGCTGTATGCTCTTTCCTTATTAGCATCAAAAGATGGAGGTTCTAACAAGCCTCGTGTGTTGTACATATCCCACTTATTGATGCCTGCCTCTCAAGAAGATAGACAGTCATCTTCTTCAGATATGAATTAAGAAAAATGTCTGAGCACAGAAAACTTCACTAACCCACAAAGCTATGTTAAGCAGTAGGAAAGATGATTGCTGTTAACGTTCTCTGAATGCCAGAAAAAGGGAAATCTTTTGATTCAAAAAGTGACATATCAATGATTTTTGTTTCACTGGGATATCATAATTGTTAGCCACATGCACAGCCATAAAGCAGAGATGCACTTCTGTCTCTTTAGCCTGGAAGAATTATGAACTAGAGTTTCTGAGTGAACCTTTATCAATGCAAATTGATTAACTAGACAACTATTCAAATTGTGATTGTTTGACCTATATCTGTAAGTAGCCACTAGCTCAGAAACCATTTTCTGCATGCATGAATACTTTAAAATATGACCCCTGTTCAAGTATTTGAGTTTCATGTATCTGTCTATTTTACCTGTGTGTTCAGTAAAAGACAGAAGAAGTAATAAACAAAATGAGAACACAAAAATATGCTATGCAAGATGAGGACGAACAGCAGGTTAAAAGCTGCAGGGCTGCTGTAAACAAAATATAAATTAATAAAGGCAAAATTCCTGTCTTTAAGTTGTCTAACAGCAATGAATCATGGTGCATTATCACAAAATATGACTCAGTGTGGCTTAGAGTGGTGATCTCTCATGACTCAGCCATGACATTATGATGGTAACACAGTTGATCATGAACCCTGAATTAAACAACATCAAACAATGATGCAAACTTGATGAAATAAGAATCCATCTGAAAAGTGAATTTAAGAAAAATGTCCTTGAAAATCTTTATTTGAAAACGAGTCCCCTATATAATTATAAACAGTACTTTGTCAGCATTGAATTTAAGACTAAGAATATATTTTCTGAGGCCTTTGAAGAATTTGCCACTCTTGTTAGTGCCACTGGCCAGTATGTACTTAAGCCTACACATTCCCTTTCTTTGGTATAATAGAAAATAACTTACCTCAAGCTGTTTTGAATTTCAAAGTGATTGTTGCATAAAAACATTGCAACTATAGTATAACTAAAGAAGAGGAAATGCTGTAGTACTAACAGATTTCTTATACCACAACTCTCTTCTCTCAGCACCTTGCAAGAAACGGCCTATCTTTCTTTCCCTTCAAGAAACATAACATTGTTATCACACTTTGTAATAGCAATTATCTGCTCCAGTTGCCTGCTTACCTTAAGTAATATGTAAATTGTTAAAGAACTGCCTTCAGCTTTACTCTGAGGTAACAAACAAGACAAAAAAAAACAGAAAGGTCTTTCTTTGCACTAGAGCAAAGAGAACAATACACTACAAATTTCTTAGAAGATAACAGTTTGCAGNGTTTGCAGTTTTGTGTGTGTGTGTGTGTGTGTGTGTGTGTGTGTGTGTGTGTGTGTGTGTGTGTTCGTTTTACTGAAAAATAACAATTCTTATCTGTAACCAGAGCTAGATATACATGATTCTCCTAGAATAAACATAGATTTAGAATTGCCTTTTCTGCACTGTGGCCTGGATGAGTTGCTGTATCACAGAATCATTGAGGCATCAATCAGAAGGTAGCTTTGGAGATTCGTAGTCCAACCTCCAGCTCAAAGAAGGACAATCGTTAAGTGGTAGATCAGGTTAGCTGTGCATTTGTCTAGTAGCAGGTCAGCTGTGCATTTGTCTAGTCGAATCTTGAAATCTCCGAGGACAAAGATTACTCAGCCTCTCTGGTCACCCCTTCTATCCTGCACTACCTCTTGGTGATGAAGTTTTTGCTGACATCTAACATGAACCTCTGAAGCCACAACTTGTGGCCACTGCCACAAATAGCCTGGTGCTACCTACTTAAGTTTGGCTCTGCAGTCTTTGGAAAAGCACTTCACATAGTTTTCTGCTGGTATTAGACCATGCTTCTGCCTTCTCTTCCCCAGACTAACCAAGCCCAGCTCAGCATCCTGCCCAGCTCAAAGTCCCATCCAGCCATCCCTGTGGCAACTGAGGATGGATGCTCTGCCTTTAGGTCCACCACTCACCCTAACTCAGTGTCATCTGCAAATTTGCTGAGGGTGCACTCTTTGCCATCATACCCATTACCCAATTAATCACTCTGGACCTTAGTATAGACCTCTTGAATACCCTCTTTTTCACTGCCTGCCAGCTGGCATCAGCACATTTATTGCTACACTTTATGACTGGGCAGTCTAGCAAGTTTTTAACCCACCGAAGTGTTCTCGTCTGTTCTCTTTTTTTTACAAATGAGTGCTGTAGGAGATGATGTCATGGCAGGGAATATGCAGTGCTCTCCCCCTTGTTGATATGCTTGCCTAATTGCAGAAAGCAATCAGATTGAATTAGCACAGTTTGCCTTTGATAAATGCACATTGACTATTCCCGATTACTTTTCTTGTATTTCACATGCTTGGAAATGGATTTGAAGAGGACATTTCATGTGCTTTTGCAGGCCTGATGTGTTGCTGACAGGCCTGTATTCCCTAAAGTCCACCCTTTTTAAAGGCCAAACTAGTATTAACTTTGTTTCCAGTCCTCCTTCAGTCACAGTGGTTAGTCCCAGTTGGCCCCATGGACTTGAATGCATGCAACTTGTCTAAAAACTCCGTAAATTGTCCAGCATACAGCTAGATAAAAACACAATAGGATGGGTGAACAATTGGCTGACGGGTAGGGCTCAAGGGGTTATGGTAAATGGGGTTACATTGGGCTGGCGGCCAGTCACCAGTGGGGTGCCCCAGGGCTCCATTTTAGGGCCAGTTCTTTTCAATGTTTTCATAAAT
The DNA here is from genome assembly GCA_013399475.1 of Chauna torquata. Classification (NCBI taxonomy): domain Eukaryota; kingdom Metazoa; phylum Chordata; class Aves; order Anseriformes; family Anhimidae; genus Chauna; species Chauna torquata. The sequence continues at coordinate 244,287 of VXAL01004211.1, read as the reverse complement.
GATTTGGATGTAGGACTAGAAGGTGTTTTGAGTAAGTCTGCTGATGATACTAAACTGGGAGGAGCTGTTGACTCTGTCGAAGGTGGAAAGGCCTTGCAGAGACATCTGGACAAACTGGAGAGCTGGGCAATCACCAACCGTATGAAGTTTAACGAGAGCAAGTGCCGGGTCCTGCACCTGGGAAGGGGCAGCCCTGGCCACACGTACAGACTGGGGGACGAGATGCTGGAGAGCAGCCCCGTAGAAAGGGATCTGGGGGTTTTGGTAGATAGCAAGTTGAATATGAGCCAGCAGCGTGCCCTGGCAACCAGGAGGGCCAACCGTATCCTGGGGTGCATCAAGCACGGCATTGCTAGTCAGTCGAGGGAAATGATTATCCCTCTCTGTTCTGCGCTGGTGCGGCCCCACCTCGAGCACTGCGTGCAGTTTTGGGTGCCACAGTATAAAAAGGACGTGAAACTATTGGACAGTGTGCAGAGAAGGGCTAGAAAGATGTTGAAGGGTCTATAGGGGAAGACATACAAGGAGCGGCTGAGGTCACTTGGTTTGTTCAGCCTGGAAAAGAGGAGGCTGAGGGGAGACCTCATCGTGGTCTACAGCTTCCTCACGAGGGGGAGCGGAGGGGCAGGCGTCGATTCCTTCTCCCTGGTGACCAGCGATAGGACCCGAGGGAATGGAGTAAACTGCGACAGGGGAGGTTCAGGTTGGATATCAAGAAAAGGATCTTCACTGAGAGGGTGGTTGCGAACTGGAACAGGCTCCCCAGGGACGGAGTCACGGCACCAAGCCTGTCGGAGTTTAAGAAGCGTTTAGACTGTGCTCTCAGTCACATGGTCTGAGTTTTTGGGTAGACCTGTGTGGAGGCAGGAGTTGGACTCGATGATCCTTGTGGGTCCCTTCCAACTCGGAATATTCTATGATTCCATGATTCTATGATTCTATGATTCTATGATTCTAAATTGGTTTTACTCTACTGCTGCCTGCCCCTTTCCTTCTCATACTGTGCCAGTGCATGCAGACTCCAGGGAACAGGTGGTAGTTGCAAAGAGGAATGCAAAAAAAGGGTATTGAGTACACTGCAATGAAAATAGGAAACTACTGGTGGGCTGGCAAAATATATGAAGTGAGAAGAAAAACATGGTTTTGTACTTTTTTTTTTTTTTTTCTTTTCATCATACGTAAACACTCTAGAGGTCTGGAGTCAGGCTGAACTTAGCCCAGCATTAAGCTTGACTCTGCATTTGTAGTGATCAACAAGAAAAATTTCTAAATACTACACTGGAAAATTTGGTCTGATGTACTTCACCAATGTATTCACATTAAAGATGTATTATTCTAAATCATCCCCTTTAAGTTTCAAATGAGTTACTCAGCTATGTATGACAGCTCAGGAAAGGCTGATGAGTTGTCTTTGAAGAATGCTCAAAGAGCTCTTGCTTTTACCAGTTCTCCTAGACATATTCACTCCCTTCCATCTTTTTCTCTGAGTATCTCTTGCTCTTTCACAAGAGCTAAGCTCTTGATATTAACAAAAAGGTGGGGAAAATAATTAAATTAATGACAAACCATGTAACAGTTTTATTTAAAACAAAGAAAAAGACTCGGGTTAATTTCCTGTCAATGACACAAGTTTATTGTCACAGGCTAAAACTCAGCTTTTACAAGTTTGACTGAAAAGCTAATAAAGTTTTCTGGTGATTATTTTTTTCCATAAATAAATGCTGATGTGACCAAACAAACCAACCAACCAAAAAAAAACACTAGAAGGTACCGATTTTTTAAAATCATCTGACAAAAACTACTTAAATGTACTATCAGGACAAAATATTTCATTACAAAATTATAGGAATGTTTTGCTAACATATGTAAGATGCAAAAAAACTCATTCTGTTTACATGGTTTGAGTGCTGAACTAAATGAAGGAGAGATGTTAAAGTTTCAATAGTTTCAATCTCTGATGAATGCAGAGGGACTATAAGGTGACATAAAATAACCCCATCATTTTGCTGCTTTTCAGGTTGCTGACTGTAAAATGCTTAGGACATTAGGAAGCGTTTAAGGTTACTATATTAATTAAAAGACATTTCTTAACATTTCTAGTTAGGATGGAAAGCTTAAAAACAGGTTACAGTGTCTGTGAAGTACTTTGCATCCCTATTCTTTGTTTCTAACAAAATTATGTTTGGTTAAAAACAGCAAAGGACCAAAAGGCATCTCTTTAGTAGAAATCTAAATGAAACATGCAGCCCAGAACACATTTTTCTGCATACGGATAGAAAGCTTTAGTAATTTCATCTGCATTGAACCAGCCATTTTACTTTATTTCACTGTAAATCAACCTTGCAGTGTAGAATAATACACTTCAAAGTTTCACGGAGATTGTTACTTCTAGCTAAAGCAGATACCTACACATTGAGACAGTTGCTTTAACAGAAGTGCTAAGTCTGAATGCAGTAAAACCTCTATTCATCAGCAAGAGATGAACTAATCTGCTGCTAATTCCAATAATGCTGCAGGGATCCGCTAAACAGTCACAGCAGAAAAAAAAAAAAAAAGAGAAAGCAGTGCTAGTCGGTACTCCAGTACTGTTTTCCTGCTTTAGGACATCTTTCAATGTTGGATAACTGGAAAATTCTTTTTTATAACATTGAGTAGTTCCTTAAGTCAGTTCTCTTCATAGATGCTCTCAGAATTTGTTCCAGGTAAACAGATGGATCTAGGGTTATACCACTAGGGTGACTTAGAATAAGGTACGGAAATACATGTTTTTTACTGCAAGTCCAACACTTCCTTCAGTATCCTTTTCTGGAAAACTTGTCAATGGTTACCCTAAGTGGCACTATTTTGGTCGTCAGGCTGAGCATACCTTCACAACCAAAGTTAAGAACCTCGTTACCTCACTGTTCTGCTCAGGAATATTGGTCATATTCTATTATCTGACCAAATATACCATCTATGATCTGCTACATTTTACCTCAGAGCCTGCCAGGCAAAGGAAAAAAGAAAACTATTGGCAATAACCAGAGTTCTCGTTTGAGAGAAACGGGACCAATTATGAGACCAAACTTTAACCGAAGAAATTAATAACTGACTGGAATAACATTATTATAAAATTGTTTGAAGCTGACAGTTCCCCCATGGAAGTAATTTTGTCTGTTGTATGTGATCCTTATTCATCAGAGCTGAGCAGACTTTCAGCTTTCTAACTTTTGTCATGATCAGAGGACAAGAACGAAGTACTTTGGCAACTGCGAAACAAAAGCTCCAAACACTGCTCCCATATTCCTCAGAGATATTCTTCAGGGTCTCCTTTTACAGCTGAAAGGCTGTCCAATATTTTACAACTAACAAATTGGCAATTCTAGTTTGGACACTTCTGCAGAACTGGTGGATTGTCAGTGCTGAGCTTCAGAACAGAGCTTTGGAGACCTGCACGTTTTAAGGAAATGGGTTCTGCAATTGCTTGACCTTGACACTATAAGGAAATTGGACCTCCGCCAGATTGCGTTCCCAGAGTCCACTGCTGAACTCTACACCCGTGATGTGCAGAGCAGGCTCTTTAAGGATCAGTCAACACACACACGCCAGCACTGTGCTGGAGAGCTTTATACCTGCTAGAATTAGAAGTACTTCCAGATTTCATTTTGGAGGAGTATACAAAAATCCAACTTGGGAATTATTTTTTCAATTTTCTTAAGGAAAAAAAGTGCTAGATGGGATGAACTGTTCTAAGTGAAGCAGGAGGCTGAAGGGACCAATCTGTCTGTAGACACAGAATTTTTTCTTATTTCCATGCTCTGAGTCCCATCCCTGAAATGGCTTGGACTTATTTTTTCCAAATGTATAAAAACAGGCAAAGGAAGTTCAGCGCTGCATGAAAAGCAACTGCTTTGTGTTTGAGACTACATGCTGGAATCAGTTAACATTCTGGAATCAGTTATCCTTCTGCCATCAGTACCGTGTAAAAGCACTGAAATGACCACTTTGTGAGATTAAATGGCCGTATTATTTCCTTTAAGTAGATCGGAAAGAAGCTTCCTCAAAATGAGGGTCGGGTACTTGCTTCCTCAAGAGTATTTAAAACAGTCAGCAACAGAGGTACTTGTGAACCTCAGAAATTGGACAATTGGTCTTTAAAACATTTATTTATTTTATAGAATGAAAATAATTCTACAAGGCTCTCTAATTAGAAAATGTGTGCATGCACGTGTGCATACAGCAAATGACCACAACATAAGACTGTGCTTGATTCACGCATGTAAAACACATAATTATTTCACCAATATCGTTCCAGTAAACAATAGTGCTTTTCAGATCTGTGAAATTATAAAAATTGTCTTACAAACTGAATTTCAGATTTCACATAGTATTGCTATTCCAAGCAGGAATAATGTATCATGTTAAATAGTAGCATGAACTCAACTCCGCCTTATGACTCATTGACTACGAAGTGTGATGCTATTTCAGTGCAACACCTATCTACTTTTAGGTTTTGCTCCTTCAGCATTTCTTGTTTGGAAGAAAACAACAGATTAAATTATTTCTTGCTTCTTAGGTTGCCACTACTATGAGGTAGTCTCAGCAGTGACATTACTCTCCAAAAGCATGCTTTCTGGATGGTGAGTACGTTTTTTAAGGTTTCTAGGAAAGGTGATGATTAAATAATAAATATTTTCTTTAGCTATAAAGTGCTCAAAACTACTCTTTTAATTATTTGCAGGATGTGGAGGAAGAATATAAGGTTTCCTGCTGGAAAGCACAGAAACAGTACATATATGATGAAAATTCCTTCCACTGATCTCACACAAAACCATGCAGCAAAACTATTAGATGTGGATTTTACAGATCAAGGAGTAAGAAGCTAAAGAATGGGTTTGACTTGATGGGATTGTTCCCATAGTGATTTATAATCTGAGATTATAAAACCCTACCTGAAAGTATTCCAAGAACTCAGAAAACTACCAAGGGAGTGTTTGGTCGAAATCTAAAATTTGATGTGAAGCAATCTACAGCGTCAATGTCCAGATGAATTTCTTTCATTACTACCTGGAGGGAAAGAAGAGATTAACAAAATGGAGAAAGGGAATATAATTTCCTGAGTAAAACTCCCAAAGCACTAGTTACCAAACACGAATTTGTCTCCAAAAAAACTCAGTCTGGAATATCAGATTCTTTGCAGATCTTTTGCCAAGCTTTATGAGTTTGTCTGCAGGAAACAGCATATAGCCAAGCACTTTAGGACTTTTCAGAAGATGTAAAAATGTTCTCATAACTGGATGCCCAATCTGTAATTTGGCAATAATTTCTTTCTGTTTCACATCTTTTTGGATCACGAAATCTTCCAGGTCATTACTGTGAAAAGCCTGGTGGAGTCCTCTGCCAAATAATATCTTGGTCAACAGAAAGCACAGAGCAGCTAAGCAATTTTACAGCTCTAGACACTGACAAGTTTAACTTTTAAATTATGTCTCAAATGGTAGAGCTGGCCTTATAGTTTTCCAAAAGACCATACTGCTCTATTATCTTTACCCCTTTATTCAACTTTTGCTGGTATCTGATCCAACTCTGGAAGTTTTGCTAAAATTGTGGGTATGGACCTGACCCAATTGGCTCATTCCTCTTTTTTTTTTTTTTTTTCTCTTTCTTTTTATGTTTGGCATTTACCTGGATTTATAAGAAATCTCACAATTCATTCTTCCTGGCTTTGTCACCCAGTTTTCCTCCCTTATGCACATAAGCAAAAGGAGGCCTAAAACCAGAGATAAAACATTCAGAAACCAGTCCATAAAAATGCTTTTTTTTCCAAACAAGATCCGTACTGCAGATAAGTGTGGTAGGAGCTGCAAGATATGATACAGCTTATGCTCGGGTAAAGTTTGATTGAAGGAAACCTGGGTCCTACACATTAAGATGTGTGAGATGAGCATAGGGTTGGAAATAACAGTTTCCAAATAAAATTAAACATATATTTGCTCCATAATGGACATGACAGGAGTCAGAGGGTCCACAAAATAAATACAGAATAAATGCTAAGATTTTTGCTATTAATTTGTGTATTGGACTGAGAGGAGGACACCTTTTCACACAGATAAATTTTCTGGGTACCAGTGACCAGGTGAACCTTCAGTAACGTCCTGACAGCATTCAGAGTCCCTGCCCAAGACAGAAACTGCAGTCTTTTCCATCCATTCACTGGGATTAGTTCAAATGTTCTCCAGAGGTGTCCTCAGAGGTGATCTATCCTCTGAAAGAGATTCCACAACATTCCTGAAGAAATACATCGCATATTCAATAGCTGTATGAAAGTAGTAGTAAATGGGTATGTTTCCTCTGGCAGAATAGTCCCCTCATGCACCGCAGATGGCTTGGGCACTCACAGACTAATCTAACAGGTCACTGGTTTGAGCTAGTAAGAAATGAACCTGATTTTTTTTCCAGCCACCATGTATTCAAGCTTCTTTTCACACAGTACGTAGATTATATCTGAGCACGTATAAATCACACTCCTGAAGACTTTTGTTTCCAAAATGTTGATAGTATTTCTCAGTATATTTGCTATGAAATTTTTGTGAATCAACAAAATGATGTATTTCATAGAGCAATCTTACATATGCTGCAGCATGTAATAATCTCACACAAAAAGCAATATGAGATTACTGTGGTCTATCTATGCCAGATTATCCTAAATGATCAAAATGGTAATATCCCTGTCAGTAAACAAAAAAAAAAAAGTACTTCCTGTAATGTTTCTCTCTTATTTATTTATTTTTTCCACCTTGCCTGCTCCTGACAGGTTACCAAACCATTATTACCAGCTGGGTAGAGTCTATAATCACTCCTCCCACTATCAGTGAATCTGGAGATAGCACTCATTCCTAAAAGCCAGACTTTGATTTCACGTGCAGCCATTAGCAAAGGACAAGGCACAAACTAACCCATGCCAAAAGTAGCCTTCAGAAAGGCTGTGAGTCATGTCTCTTCCTCACAACTCCTACCCTGCAGCTTCTTCATTTCTCTGGGGTACTGCTTTGCTGGCATTTTGCTTTATGACGGGGCATTGCAGCACTGTTTTGTCCCCTCTCCCACCCCAGCACAAGTACAGGGTGCCTTGGAGTCCAACCCAAAGAAGTGCTGATGCAATCAAGCAGTAATTTTTTGTGAGTAGTGCTAAGAGGTAAGGACTAGAATAGAGGTTGAACTGACAGTTGTTTCAATGTAACAGAAACATCAAAGAGTTTTAGTTGTTTGCTTTGGAAAAAAAAATTGTTCTTGGCAGTAAAATATTCTGTAAAATGCTTTTTTAATATAGTGTATCTACTCTTGCATAGGCCTAAGTCATCTCTTCCCTATTTGGCTCCTTAGGAAATATGCTTTTCTTTATTTCTTTATCACTCCTTACTGTAGTTCCACATGAGGAAGCATGGACTTTCAGTTCCATATTTTCTTGGCATTCACAGTATCTCCTCATTTGGGCAAAGAAGGCTGACACAGTCCTGAGCTGCATTATACAGAGCACTGACAGGTACAGGTGGAGGGAGGTGATCCTTCCCATCTATCTGCTTAACACTGGTGAGGCCACATCTGGAGTGTTGGGTCCTGTCCTGGACTCCCCAGTACCAGGGAGACATGGACATATTGGAGAGAGTCCAGTGCAGGACCACCAAAATGATGAAAGGCCTGGATTATCAGTCACACAAGGAGAGGTTGGGAGATCTGGGATTGCTCAGCCCGGAGAACGGGAGGCTCAGTGAGATCTCACGCATGTGAGATCTGATGGAGAAGGTAAAGAAGATGCAGATCAACTCTTCTGAGTGGTGTCCAAAGACAGGACAAGAGGTAATGGACACAAACTGAAACACATTAAATCCCATTTAAGCATAAGAACAAACTTTTTTTACTGTGAGAGTGGTGAAACATTAGCACAGGTTGCCCAGAGAGGTCGTGGAGTCTTCATCCTCATTCAAAACTTGGCTGGACATGGTCCTGGGCAATGGCTCTGGCTAGTGCTGCCAGAGCAGGGTGGTTGGACCAGATGATCTACAGGGGTCCCTTCCCACCTCAACTGTTCTGTGATCCTGTGGGATTAGCAGGCTCCCAAAACACTGGTCAGGCACCCCAAGTATCTGTTTCCCTCCATCAGAAAAGAAAATCAACACTCCTTCTGGCAAGCCTCTGATGTAGAAATTCCCTATATCAATCTCCTGACTCAGATCCCACTAATAATAGCTCATCTCATCAGCCTCAGAGGGTCACTGTGTTGGCAAGTACTCATCTGCTAAGCCATCTTCAGCATATCAGGCTATTTCCATGGTGTTAGAAGGTACTTGTCTTTCAGACAGGCCGAGCTTTTGCTACTCATTAGAGCAGAGTTGTCCAAAATCCTGTCAGAAGCAGACTCTGCTAAGCATAGACTCCAAAGTCCGCGGCTTAATTTGCTGCAAAAATAAATCTAATTGGCTGACTCTACATCCTGCTAATGACCATCAACACCTTAACACCAACTGCTTAGACTGGAAAAAAATCATGCTATGAGCTTTTTTATTAAGTGAAAGCACAGTGTGAATGACACCCAAGGGAGAATTGTCTCCATTTTATTTATTTTTACTTTTTCAAACATTATTATTTGCTTCTGTATTGCACTCTGACGGACATCCTTCTAGAACAAAACTGCTTTCTAATTGTTAGTTTCATCTGCTGTGCCAAAACGCATTATTTTCAACACAAAAATATCAGAGAGGGACTCAACCAGAAATACTATAACCTAGAAAATTATTCTAAACAAAATGAACATTCACATCTTGAAGATTAGCTCTCTTTTTGGTCTAAAAGCTCTCAGATTGCAGGAGCCTCACCCCATTCAGAAGATCGCCCCATGCTTACGCAAAGTGCTCCAGTTTGGGCACATAGATACTAAACATCCCAAAAGTCTTGTTTTGCAATGGAGCCAGTCAGAAAGGTGTTTAAACTCTGCTTAAATCCAAGGTTGACTGACTTTGGATTTGGTATGTGCATACCGCACACTAAAAGCAACCAATTCAGACTGAAAAACAGTATCCAGGATGGTTTGAATACATAAATGGAGCACATGGAAAGATGTTGTGAGGCACTTTTTGCAAGAGACGATCATGTTTAGAACAGTCAAGACCTAAATAAGACATCTGAAATATAGGCTTTTCCCAGGCTGAGAAGATTCCACCCTACCTTCTTCATTGTCAGGTGATGATATAACCTTAACAGCAAACATTTAGAGCAGTCTGCATGGAAGAAAACATTAAAAACCTCTCCTATTTAAGCAAGGGAACTTGTACATCCAAGAATGCAAAAGTCATGTCATTAGAGAAGCAGGAAGAAACATGACTCTGTGGCTTGCTAGCTTGAGTATTCATACAAGAGACAAGAGCTCTTCTTTAATCATCTTAGCCTGTCTGGGTGAAGGGTCCTAATATGAAGCCATGAATAATCTCTGGAGAAAGATGGGCATTCAAGAGCAATCCTATGCTTTTCTCATGTGTAGTTTCTTATTTACCAGGTGAGGCTTTTAAGTTATTTTTCACAAGTACCCATCTCTCTGCAGTGGTAGTAGCGGAGACAAAAAATTTAAACGAGGTGCTTTGAAACAGCTTGTTGAGGCCAATGTGCTAGGCGTTACAGACTAAGTCAGAGCCACTTAAGTCAGTCATAAAACATTACAGTTTTGTTTTTGTTGTTGTTGTTGTTTCCCAAAAAACCTCTGCAGTGGCTACTTATTGGGCAGACTGAAAGTCCTTGTCTTCAGAGGAATACATATACCGTTTTCCCAGGATTCCCAAGAAAACATTAGGTATCACAGCTGGGATTCGCCTACTCCTTTGCTGTGAGCTCCATGTATTCCCCTGCTACCTCACTGAACAATTACCAGAAAGCAAGGAGTAATTCACTGCATCCACGTATGACGGCATATCTGCTAAACACTGGTGAGTTCTCCAGCAAGAAACATTCTGCCTCTTTGCTGTGGAGGCATTTTGTCCCATGCCTCTTTTGCAAATACATAGTACAGGCCTGTATCTAAACAGTATAGTCAAGCCTAAAATATTAAATGCCATGTAAGCAGTGGAAATAGCAATCTCTAACTACTACCATTGAAATACTGTATGACCTTCGGTAAGTTTTTTTATATCTCCATGCATCCATCTCAACTCTTTTTTTTTTTTTTTTTTTTTTGTAAAATGAAGGTAATATGACCAATCCAGACATTTTAAAGTGACATGCCACTGATAAGCACTATATACTGACTTTCTAAACAGAAATAATACCACTATGAGACATTGCTTTTGGTAGCCTCAGTGCAAGTACAAAATCTACTTACTTATTCAAAACAAACAAACAAACAAGTAAAAAAAACCATATGATTGTACTTTCTAAAGAGCAAAGTGGCTGAATCTCAGTTTTATTAAAATACTTTTAAGATTCTCTTGGAAGATGTCAGGGTTTGTGGGCAGAAACATGCTCTTCACTTACTTGTAATATTGATATGTGAAATTCCTGCGGAGCTAGAGAATGAACACTTTAGCTATCCTTTTCTCAGACTTACCAGTGGCCAGATCAGATCGGAGCTAGTCTGCTTCAAGACCTCAAATGGCACAGAAAGCAAAATACTATTTAGAGCAGCCTTTGAGCTTCTTTAATTTAAAGCACAGGGTGGGAGATTCAAACAAGGGGTACTATAAACGGTATCAAAAGGTTTTGCTTCTGTCTCTGCCCCAAACACAGAAGTATTTGGGAATCAGGCTTAACCGATAAGAACCTCTCTTTTAAGAAGTGAAGTTTTTTCATCAGCAGCACAGCCTCTCCAAGACAGAGAATCACAATAGATTGTAAGGCAAGCACAGTAGGCTATTGTACAAAGCTCGCTTGTAATAGACTTGCACCCTAAACAAAGGTGGATAAGGGACCAATTCTAGCTGCCACTCACTTCTTTCTCCCACACACTCATACAGGCAAACAGTTTGTCCTTGTTCCTGCTCAGCTGCTTCACTTAGTTGTCTTTATTACCCAAATAAAGGTGTCAGGAAAATATCCTTCTTCCTAACAATTTTACTTCTTACTTGTCAAGTAGGTCAGTATCTTTTTTCTTTTTTCTTTTTAAACCAGAATAAATAAATACATTCAAAGCAAAACTGATTTTTTTTGTTTTGTTTTTGTTTTGTTGTTGTTGTTGTTTTCTGAACAAAATGTTCATATAGTTTTGCACTGAAACAATTTTGACAGTGTATTTGTACCAGCCAAGTGTCCTCTGTATATGTTTGGAGGAACCGCCTCTGAGGCTGGTACATGTGAAACCCAAATGATGCACCAACCATCACAGAGCGAATCAATTTTTGAAGTCAGAGCAGGTGAGTTAGAAAAAAGCACAAGTTTTTGGGAAGTGACCACAGCCATGTCCCTGGCTTTTACCACTTAGTCCTGATGCCTAGTCAGTTCACTGCTTTCCCTTCTTTGGCTACACAATATGAAACCTGTTTTACAAGACTGTTAAGAGTGATGAGAAAGTTGAGTTGGTTGATTATGGAAGCTGTCTCCTAACAACAGTGCACCAAAAAAAAAGGGATACATTAGGGGATAATTTGAAGACATCTGTTAAGACAGGGACTACCTGATAACTTACCCTTATTACCACAGTGCCAAGGAATTCATTTTTGGATTGTTGTCCCTGTGATAGCTGCTGTACAACACAGAACAGGAGGGGAACTGCTGCCTCTTTACAGAGATCTTAAGTTAAAGGAGGATCAGAAGGAAAGAACAGACACTGAGATACTGGGCAGCATTGTGGAGACTAGATTCCATGGCCTACATTATAGACAACCTCTTTGGGAAACACACTTTTCCAATTAAAAAAAAAAAAAATCAACCTTAGATAATTTACATTATCGGTAACTGCAGTCTTAATATAGACTTATTTTTACTCAAAAACACATTGAATTGGTTCTAGAAGCAATGATACTGTTTTGGAAAAGTGAATTCGTAATATTTGCCCTCTGCATTTGAAGGCATTGAATGGTTTTAAACAAAAAATATTTTCATTTGCAGGTGAAGACTTAAAGCAGAATTTCATAATTTGAAAATTTGTAACCAGTGACTGCTATAAATCAATGAAAAGTCTGCAAGTCTATTTTTTAAGCATATTTTGGCTCACATTTCTAAATCACATATTGTTTATATTTACATATTTTTCTAAAGAATATTTTCAATATTCTGGAGCTTTATTTAATCATTGTCTTGGTTTTT
>VXAL01004211.1:214184-231981 GCA_013399475.1 Chauna torquata | reverse complement strand
TAAGGAGCTCTATGATTCAAATAAATTCAACCTCTTCTATTTGAAATGCTCTCTGTAGGATTATGTGCCTGTGTGTTTCTGGCTGTAGTTTTTCTTGCTAAAAGGGAACAGATAGGTGTAAATGATATTCACACCTCTTAATTGGAGTCATTAACAGTTCTCTGGGTTATCTTTCAGCATAAGACCTTGGATTTCCAAAGGAGCAGCTAGAAACCAGAGCCAGGAGTTGCTGCAAACTTTTGCTTATATTTTGCTTATATAGGACTGTCAGTTAAGAGTGAAATTTTTGTGTGTGTGTGTGTTTTTTTTTTCCCCCAGCATTTCTATTCTGGCAATGTCGCCACTGTAGAAAAGATTTTATGAGCAAGAAAGTGCTTTTGTTGGTATAGCTGTTTCATTTGAGCTGCTATAAGCAAGACCATCAGTAACACTTTTATCCATGTACATTTTGTATCCATTAGGAGGTATTCCTGGTGCAGTAACATGAGCTTCAGGCAGGTATTTGTGTTTCTTTCTTAGGTGATGCCAGTTCTTAAAAGTTGTTCGTTTGTTTCTTTGTTCCTGTTTAGTATTTCACAATCATTTTTGTGTGTGAGGAGAAAAAAAATCAATTAACCTTGTTTTGCAGAATGGGCACAAAAATGGTGGAAGCAATAGTCTCTCAACAGCTTGACAAATCTTGCTAACAATTCATGAAAATTTCAGGTAACAAGCCAAATGCAGTTTATTTATGAAACAGAACCAATGAACAGTGCTTGACTGTAGTGAGCATCAAAATATCCTTCCATGGCCTTTTAAAAAACTTGTAACATCTCTGCATGCTCTTGTACTTGCCTTTGCATGTGCATGCCCAAAATCAACAGTCTGATTTCTCACCCTCTTCCAACAGATGTGTTCACAGACAAAAACGTAGGAAATGCCACTTTCAGTTCTTGCGTCTAAAATCCAGTGTAAGCAGAAGAGATCACTGCCACAACCTGAATTGTAATTTTTGCACTGTTCAGGTAAGTAGGAAATTTGCTGATGAACCCACATTGCAGCTTGCCTTTTGCTATATTAATTCTTGTGTTAGGTCAGTATGAACCCGCAGAAGCACTTAAGTAAGAAGCATTTTATGAAAAAAATAATATTGGTAACTGAAAGCTGATAAAACAACAGGCAGGAAAGATTGTGTGTACCTGTAAAGGTGTCATAGATCTCTGCTACATTCCTTAAAAAGATCACTTCATGGCACACACAGACTCTTCCTATAAATCTGGATAAAACAGCAAGTGATGCTAAATAAAATGACTGAAGTGCACTCCCGAGAAAATTTGAAAGTAGCGAGCCACCTATCTCCTTTCTTTAAATTCAGAAGACTGGGGAAAATAAAGAGCTCAGAGAGGGATGAAATGGACAAAGGAAAACAAACCCTCAACATTTAGTTTCCGTTGAGGTAGAAATATCTTTAGGAATAGTTTCTAGATGCACAGAATCTGATCTTCACAAAATATGCATGGTTAGGTTTACTGAGGGGTAGGACGTAAAAGTTGGAAATCTCAAAGTCTTGCAAACTTGCCTCCTCATAGATTTCACAGGAGCCAGCTGGCTTCCCAGATGCCCTATAAGACACATGAGAAAGAGTTCAAAAATTAGACAAACAGCCCACTATACTAAGCTGAAAATCATTTTAGCTCACAGAATCACAGAATCACAGAATGGCTGAGGTTGGAAGGGACCTCTGGAGGTCATTTGGTCCAACCTGCCTGCTCAGGCAAGGCCGCTTAGAGCAGGTTGCCCACTACCATGTTCAAAAAACTGTTAGTTGCTGTAGGGAAGTGCTGACAGAGGGCTGGAATATAAAGTGATCTGCCAGAGTCTGAAATCAAATTCTGGGTCCTGCCTTTGTTCATCAGTCACCAGCACCACAGGGCTCCAATGCCAAGATCACACAATCATACCATGATTTGGGTTGAAAGGGATGTTAAGGATCATCCAGTCCCACCCCCCCTGCCATGGGTAGGGACACCTCCCACTAGACCAGGCTGCCCAAAGCCCCATCCAGCCTGGCCTTGAGCACTGCCAGGGATGAGGCATCCACAGCTTCTCTGGGCAACCTGTTTCTGTGCCTCACTGCCCTTTGAGTAAAGAATTCCTTCCTTACATCTAATCTAAACCTACCTTCTTTTGGTTCAAAACTGTTACCCCTTGTCCTATCACCACACTCTCTGACAGAGTCCCTCTCCTGCTTTTCTGTAGCCCCCTTCAGGTACTGGAAGGCTGCTATAAGGTCTCCCCAGAGCCTTCTCTTCTCCAGGCTGAACAACCCCAGCTCTCTCAGCCCATCTTCGTGGCAGAGCTGCTTCAGCCCTCTGATCATCCTTGTGGCCTCCTCTGGACCCACTCCAACAGGTCCATGTCTTGTGCTGGGGGCCCCAGAGCTGAACACAACACTGCAGGTGGGGTCTCACGAGAGCAGAGCACAGGAGGACAATCACCTCCCTCAACCTGCTGCCCATGCTTCTTTGGATGCAGCCCAGGATACAATAGGCTTTCTGGGCTGCAAGCACACTTTGCTGGCTCGTGTTGAGTTTTTCACCCACCAGCACCCCCAAGTCCTTCTCGGCAGGGCTGCTCTCAATCCATTCTCTGCCCAGCCTGTGTTTGTGCTTGGGATTGCCCCAACCCAGGTGCAGGACCTTGCACTTGGCCATGTTGAACTGCGTGTTGTTCACAGGGGCCCACCTCTCAAGCCTGTGAAGGTCCCTCTGGATGGCATCCTTTCCCTCCAGTGTGTCAACCACAAGACTCAGCTTGATGTCATCTGCAGACTTGCTGAGGGACCACTCAATGTCACTGTCCGTATTGCCAAAAAAGATGTTAAATAGTACCAGTCCCAGCACAGACCTATGAGGAATGTCATTTGTCACCAGTTTCCACTTGGACATTTAGACTTTGACCACAACACTTTGAGTGCGACCATCCAGCCAATTCCTTTTCCACCAAGTTTTCCATCCATTAAATCCACGTCTTTTGATTCAGACAAAGATGTCATGTGGGACAACATCAAATGCTTTGCACTCGACATTCTCTTCCTTAGAAAAATGGTGCAAAAGAGAATTATAATTAAAAATTTTTCAGTGAAAAATTCCTCAGGACATTGCTTGAAATACCAAGTTACTGGGTATTTAGAGGAACATTTTCTCAACCTCTTCTCTATCTGTCCAATTTGATATAAACACCTTGGCTATAAGCCAAGGAAAGATCTTGAATATATTGTTTTGAAGTGAGTGCTCCATATAGGGGCATATAGATCCCTATCCTTTTGATCTTTTGACCCCATCTACCTAGCTTGATGAACATTTTACAGCTGAGCCCAGGTTAACACACAGAACACAACCCCACCCTCCACCTAAGGTTTTTTGTTTGTTTGTTTGCTTGTTTCTTTTAATGGACAGGAATGTAAAGAGCTTTTCTTTCTGCTTTGTTGTTATTGTTTGTTTAATCTACAGACATACTAGGCTATGAGGACCCTAGGAGCAATATGATCCAAATAAACCTTGCAATGACATTTGTACTGTTGTTTTGCATTTGTATAACCTGGCTGTAATCCTTCCGTGTCTCAGAATTCACCACGCTATCAATCTCTTAAATTATTGTACTGGATTTCAGATAAAATCCATTAAGTTGTAGAGTACTTCTGAGTTTAAAATTCAGTGAAGCTTCTTCTCCCCAGCCATGGAACAGATAGAAAAGGTGAAGCCAGCATAAACTGTCCTGGGAAAAGGAGGCTGAGGTCATACAGAAAGAATCAGTGCTTCGTAAAATATTTTGAAAAGTCCCCCAAAAGCCATTTTCTCTTCTGTGACTTAAAGGCATATGAATCCTCATGACAGGGTCAGAAATACATAATAATGATAATAACACATCAGTACGTAACTAATATCACAGTACAATAAGGCAAACTGAAGAAGTCAAGAAAGAAAAGCAACACAAATAATTTTGTTCTTTGAAAACATATATATAATAAATACTCGTCCTATTCTGTTCCAATTGTTTTTCCATAACACCGGACACTGTTAGCTTAATTGCACATGGAATTAATTTCTGTTGTCTCAGAGACACTGTGTAAATGTTAAATTTGACTTCTTACTGTCTGCCTATTTTGGCTTTTCTGTATAAATAAAAATGATGCAAAAAGATATTTTTATTCTTGATTTAGAGAAGTTCAGTAATGTTCAGCTCCCAACAATAACCTATCTTTCTAAATGTAAGAGCTATTTTTCCAATGAATTTGTTGTCTCCTATGAATTTTTAAAAAATGTAATTTATTCATGAGCAGAAGTGAGTAAAACCACTGGTTTCCCAGTGGAGTCATACTGTTAACATGAACCACATCTTTCCTGACCTTGCATAGCAATTGTAGGGGTTGCACTCCATAATTGGTCCAAATACAAATACATTTGTAAATCAGGTAGGTTTCCTGGAACTTTGGAACAACACCAGTGCGTCTGGTTTTATTCAGCCCCAAGTCTCAATTGCAACTGACTAAAAAATTGCACGCCAGCTAAACCTGTCAGACCTTTCATGCCTGAGCTTTCCACCCCCATGCTCTTCCACACAAATTAAAATGAAGTTCTTTGCTGAAGCCAAAATCTTCCAATATGCTTGTCATGAACTGCTGAATTTACTGTTCACATCTTTTTTACAATACAGATTAAGTGCGGATCCAGAGCTCTGCTTCAAAGGGGCCCTCCAACTGCCATATTTTCATCATAGCATGCATTCATGATGCAAATATAATATCCATCTGGGCCTTTTATAGGCTTAATTTATCCCTGCTTATTTATCATAATTAAGTGCACCATATGATAGGAATCCTTGTGGTATCTCTACTGATCTGGAGTAGGGAAAGATCACTAACCCTACTTATGAAATCCAGCAATTAAATTACATGATATCACTCATCATAAAAAAACAAACCCTCTTCTAATGATATAAATGTGTTGGACTAATCAGTTCTGTTCTAACACATATGTAAAATATGGGGGGGAAAATGACAGAACATCAAAGATGAGATCCCTGCAGAAGCCCCAAGGAATGTTCCCAAGCCACTGGATTTGAATTTATGGTATACCATGGATTAGTTCTTCAGTAATATAGATGTAACTAGGGGCACACAAGCTGTGTCAAAAACCCCAGGTCACTCTTCAGGCTCAGAGAAACTCTTCTGAAGTCAAGTTTACACGAGTTTTGTAAAGCTGCTTTAAGATAGAGTAAGATAAAGTGCTGTCTGATTTCAGGCCAGCCCACCTTTCAATCTCTCTACACAGACCTATTTTTTGGGAAGCATATTTTTTTTAAGAAGTATCTTCTGTGGCTTCCTGAAGCAATATCTAATTAAAATACTTAAAGACAATTGGTAACATAGCCAATGACATTTAAAATACTGTCGAGCCTGTAGCTGAGTCTGTGATGGGGGGCAGTATAAAATATCCTGGGCTAGCTCTAAGCAAGATGGTGCGTAATCACGGCAAAGCAAAGTACTGTGCAGATATACTAAGTCAGCTCCAAAACCAGGTACAAAACTGTCTTGTCACAACAAGAGGATAGAGACTGCTGTAGATCCTAGACCTGTGGGTGATATTGCCTCCTTCTCAGACCAGACTCAGGTTGTTAAGAACCTTCTTCATACAAGAGACAGCATCATCATCCTCTTCGTTTTGATGCAGCCCATTTTCCCAGTTCCTCCACCATGTATAGAAGACCTTATGTTCTCTTGCAGAGAAACATCTACATAGCAGAAGGTAAAAAGCAAGGTATCAGTAGACAGCAACAGTCTGTGTTTTGGTCTGTTCCCCTCTCTCACATGCTTGTCACTGTTTTTTCCCCAGAGGCTCTTCGCTGCAAAACAGACAACATCTGTCTGTGCCGACTTTTCAGCCCCTGAAAATCATGGTAGGTCCCAGGTAGGTGCTAAATCCAGGGCAGCTCACAGGATGTGCCAGCACTAAAATATTGGGGCTGAAAGAATTTTCAGCTTAAACAGGGAAGCCCACAGTAACATTAAGCAGCTGTGAACCATGGGCTTTTGTTTGCTTAACTGTACTGAGTCGTCTAAAATTTTCCTCTGTTTTCTATATGGGCCCTTGTGGGATTTCTCAAAGTTCTTAAGAATATTATATACCTAATTCCCATTGAAATTTGGACCTTAGGAGTCACTGACTTTCAATAAGACTCTCAAAAATCTTACCATGTCTGTAATGAACTTGCAAGTTTTAATGAATAGTCATACGATTTTGGAGTCTTCTTGTCTGGAAGCAAAGCTGGGCTGTAAATCATTACACCATTAATAGCTGTTCCTTCGCCTCTCATTCATAAGTATGGTAGTAATTATCTGTTTTGCAAAGCATAATAAAGTGTGTCTTCATATTCAGAATATTCATGTAGGGACAATTCTAAAGTTATCATAGATGACGTGTAGGCAGCACTGTGTCCATAGCTAACCAGATTTCTTAGAGAGCTCAATTTTTAACCCCAGGGCCATAAACTTTGATTGGGAGAACCACAGTGCCCTGCAAATCACCAGATGAGAAGGGGGAACATTTCTCTAGTATCTGAAAAATGCTAAGTTTTTGCTGAATTACAGATCCTTAAAGTCTAACCTGATTTCAGATTCTGACTATTGACCAGTATTTCTTCCATGTGCTTACCCAGCTCAGTGATGTTTTTTGTCTTGCAGCTACAACTGTTCAGGACTTTATGTTCTTGCAACATTGGAGGACAAAGAGTGTTCAGAAAAATGTGAATGATTTCAGTTATATTGTAGTTAATTTCTGTTGTTAATAGTCTTGCCACTCTTTTTGTTTCAACAGGAGACTGACCTTATGGACACAGCACCTTCAACTGGCTGCTCACTGCCAGGCTGCCCCTTGCACCAGAAGGACATTGTACACACTTATTACTACTCTCCATTGTTGTGCCTACTCAGCTGTGCTGGCAAATAACTATGCGGAGAGGTCAAGCACAACCACTCTGACTCTTCTGTCTCTGCTTCCTCATCCTACACAAGTCATTCACAAGCTCCCATGTTTTCCCCTGTGGCTCCTCACACGTACAAGGAGGATTTCATTCCAGCCTATGTCCCTGCTGTCTTATGTCACCCTAAATTTTATCTCCATCTAGTTCAAATAGTTACACCACATTCGGAACATAGATTTGACATTTGGTCTTGCTAGAGATTTTCTCTTTTCTTAAGAGTGTGAATAGTAAAATATTTATGAAACTCTTATGGCTTGAAAAGTACATATGGGATTAAAATAGAAGCTAATAGAGGGGAAAAGATCACGGCAGAAATGGTTTCCAACATTAACTGTGAACTTCCTTTGTTGCCAGGAACTGGTTGAGTTCTTCACCAAAACTGCATGTAGTGTTGAACTGTAAGTAAAAGGGGCAGCTTAAGAAATTGTGAATAATTACAAAGGAAGGTAAAGGTACAGCACATATGAGCAGCCTTCAAGACAGTGCAGTCTTTTCACAAAGGTTAGCTGAAATCTCCCCACTTCTCTAGCACAACCAAAATGTGAACTTCACACTACATTTCCGAAAATGCAAAATACCCATAACCTCTAAGGTAAGCACAAAACTGCAGTTTCTGCTGCTACAATTGTGCCGTGATAAGCAAAGTCATGAGACTAAATACAGAATATCCTCACATGAACAGTTTTCCTGCCAGCAGTTACAACAGCACTTTTCTGTCAGTGCTGGGAGCTGTGTGACAAATGTCCGAGGGGAACACAAGAGGCTGAGGCAGAGAGAGGGAGGTTCCATGTGTCGTCTCGTGCAAGGAAATGGAGATTGTAGTGGAAGGAGGTAGAGTTTGTAGTGCAAGTCTGTCCTCCAGCACGCTGAGTTTAGAAATAGCTTCATAGTGGTGGTAACATATACAAAATTATCTGGTTTTTTTTTTCCCCCATGGATCTAAGAACTAGCACTAAGCTCTGTAAAGCCTAGTTAAAGTGTGCCATGATCTTGTAGCGTGCTTGACTTGAACCTACTTTACTTAAGTGAGGCGGGGTTCAGCAGTATCTTACCTCTGTTCGTTTACTACATCCCTGACATTAAATCAACTTATCTGCAGGTTTCTTCTTCAGGGAGTTAGCTGTGGAGGGTCTCAAAGGTTGTTTGGCTTTATAACTGTTGAGCCATGTATAAGGAAGTGTCTTAGCTTTGTAAATCCTCTAGATTTTATTGGTTTTAAATAAATTTCAGAATGTTTTTTAACCATTTGGAATGGACAGCAACATGACTTGGTCACCAAAGCACGGCAAACTGTCATGGGGTACCTTGAAGACAAACTTGCGGGAAGGCTGGATATGGTCAGCTCAGTTTCAGAAGAAAATTAAGTCCACTTAAACATGGGTTTCCATTCAGATTAAAGAATATGATGGCTCCCTACAGCAATTCTGTCAGGGCTAAGAAAGGTAAACTAATGCTGTCTGGGTTTGTTTTCAGCTGGTCCTATGAAAGTCTGAGCTTAAAGTAGCAGTTTTGATCCGTCATTTATTTAGCAACATGCAAGAACATCACACTCTTTATTCAACATTTAGCAAAACTTCTCTTCTTTGTCTTTGAATACGAAAGAGCTGGTCATCCGAATTTTTCTTCATTCTTTTAGTTTGTATCCACAAAACTTTTTCTTTGCTCTTACACTTGTCTTTCTTTCCATCGCACGAGCTTTCTTCAGAAACCTGATAGCAGATGGGAATGAAATAAACAGATTTTTAAATAGGTTTCTGGTTACAGAGACAGTGCTCAAACAAAAAAAAAATCTGACTAGAGAGACTAGACAGATTTCTTCCTCAACTGTTGAACTGACTGTGGCAAACCATATCACCTTGCCATTGACAAGGTTTTCATCAGAGAACAGGTCGTTTCATGTGTGGTCTTTCAGACAAACCACCTTCACAAGGACAGTTACTGACCTGTGTCAGAAACTCTCTGAAAGCACCGCGTAATTGTAGTTCTGCTCCTGGCTTGCAGCTCCAGGTATGAGAAAAAGTTCACCTAGCTCCCCGCAGCTTGGACCTCTGCAGCAGGGCTGGAGGAACCCTGTCCACATGGGTTCTGCTGGTGCCACCCTTCAGAGTAGCCCTTCCCGATTATAGCAGACATGGTTCGATGGCGCTGAAAGCTGTCTCAATGGTAGACCCTAATGCAGAAGACTTTGGAAGCACAACATTGTAATCCAGTGATTACAATGAGATCTGCAATCCAAATGACATATCTAAGACAGACCTGAGGAGTTTTTTTCTCCTGCATTGGGTAATACTGAGGAGCTAAGAAAAGAGGATGGACAGTAAAATCATTCCTCGCTGGGGATTTTGTTTTATTCCCCATGGAAATACAGAGTGCTCTGAGGTATCAGAGAGAAATCCCTCTCCACCTTCAAATGGGAGGTGTTCAGGGCTGAGGGGTCTGACAACCACTCACTTCTCCAAAGGCATTGCAGGAGCCTTTACGTGTTCTACAAAACCCAGGAAGGCTGGGGCAGCTCAGAAGAAAATGAGAATACCTGTAAAGTGACATGACATAATTACACAGAGTATAAACTAGCTGCTTTCCAGGGTGCCTTTTATGGGATCTGGAGTTTCCAAGAGAAAGGAAGAAACAGAGTGTTAAAACAGTGGAGGAGCAATACGTGGCATTAGCCAGAACAGTCTACTGGGCTCTGAGCCTCAGTCAAATGTGAGCTTTGGTTCTTCATGGGAGATTGCTGTAGTCTAACAATACATTGCGGACTCTTGTGAGGAATCCTGAAGTTTATTAGTTTTCATATTTAATTTTTTTTCTATGGGCAGGGAGAATAAGAGTTTTTTCTTTGTATCCTTTCTCTCTGCTGCCTCTGTACTCCCTCCTTCCTTCTACTGCAGAACTGCTCTGAAAGCTATTTTGGAGCAGCTCCTGAGCAATGACCAGCCAGCTTGCTCTCTTCCCACTTCCTTTTGCACCTTTAGAAGTGAGTTACAGGACTTACAGGAACAAAGAAAGCCAGAACCCTAGTTTCGCCATGTGACAGACAGTTTATCTGAACCACTAGGCATGCACAACAGTCTTTGTTTTCAGTGCCAACAGATATTGATTAAAAAAAATAGGAGTATAAAGGCAGCAGAGTGTATCCAGGAAACCAGCACTAATCAACACCTGCTCAAACCAATAAGCATTTGAAACCTGAGTTCTACATTATTTGTAATTTCCATGAAAGCTTTATAGCTGTGTAGCTATGTTAGTCATTTTATTTTTTCATAAATATTAGTTAAAGATGGGAAAATTTTCACCTAAATTCCGGTAACTGCCAGACCAAAAGCTGGGATCAGATTTTTATCTCATGTAAATGAGATAAAGCTCCACCATGACTTTGCCTCCTATTGCTTATCTTGATCTTATCTGTATTCCTAAAAAGGCACAAGAATGTTTCTTTGCATAGAACAAGGCCAGGGGGTGGGAAAACTTTTATTTCAAAGTTCTAATCCCCTGGATACATTCTGTGATGGATGTGATAAATTTGTTGACAGAAGACCCTCTATATCAAATCTCAGAACCTAATATAACTGCCAAGAGCTGAGAATTTCACAAGATTTGGTTCAGCTGCTTTCAAGAAGTGGCTATGTGATTTAAGACTTGGTTTTTTTTTTCTTTTCTTTTCTTTTTTTTTTTTTTAGCAACCAGAAAAATATCTCCCCTCTTCCCTTCCAAAAAAGCAAATGTATCAGTGAAAAGTGTTTCAATATCCAACTTCTGACCTCAAAGGAGGATTCTTCAGTTTGGATATTGTATGGCTAAATTCCCAGGGTAAGTAAACAAGGAGGTTTAGGGTCCACCGAATGAGATGCAAAACAGTGAGCACACAAAAAGAAGCGGGAATGGGGAAGGGACAGCCTTCTGTGTAAAACCATCTTCCTTCCAGTGTTTCAGTGCATTGCACAAGGATACAGGAGTGTTTGGGAACCTGCTACATCAAATATTCAGATTTTAATGCTGAATAGCTGCCAGGAGTCATCTTCCTTTTATTTCAAGACATTTAAGCACGTTATTCAAATGTCCAGTGGTTAGAGCACTTCCTCGGCCTAGGGCAGTTATCAAGGTCATGTTGCCTTGCGAAGTGCATCTCTCCCAGGAGCCTGGAGAAAACCATGGAAGTCCAGTCTGAGAGAGGGTATGTCCTACCCAGCCTGGCACTGCTGTTCCCAGGGGCAGGAAACAATTGAAAAATGACCTGGATGGGAGATACTGAAGGTGTGACTCTGCTGCTTGCTGACGCTCTCCATAAAGTACAGGAGTACCAAAGATTGTGTAAGTATTTTGCATCTCAGCCAGTTGCGTGCACAGGGTAGAATTGCATGGGTATGACTTGACAGCAGCAGATCTACTATGGTATAAAACTGGCATCTTTTCCCCGGCCTTATTACTACTCACCCAAAGCACAAATCAAGAAAACTGAAGAACGTGTCAGAGGTCATCTGTCTAGGCACTTATACCTACGTTCAGGACACAATTTTTGCAAAATTTAAGTCTTTTTGTTTTGATTCTTCCTCTCTTGTCTCTGAATTACCATGGCATATTTCTGCTTCATTGCAGAGGAAGAAGGTGTAAAAGAAATTAGCTATCCTAAGTCTGTCAGTTTTCTGATCATTTCTGAGTTTCTGGAGAAGGTGGTTCTGTATTCATAGGACAGCTATACAAAAAACTCTTTTCCAGCATGCAGAAATGTTTGGCTGATGGATTATGTGACTGAGAAAGGAATATTATGATCCAAACAGGTCAAGCAAATGCCTTCTGCTGACAGTGTTGTTGTGAGTGAAACACTCTGCAAATGGCCTTCTCATGGGTTCATAAGTTCAAAAGTGGAAATGTAAAATGAACAGAGACAAACAAGAAACAAACACTAAGCCCGAAGCGAAACATGGCTTCTACTTTTTGTTTGAAACTTCCTTCAAGTGCCAGTTTGTAAGGAACAAGGTATCAAAAAGCTCTCCATTTCCAAACTGTGAGTATTAAATTCACACTGTCAGTAACATCACTATTTGCTGCTGTGCTGTGCAGCTATTACCCATAGTTCATGCCCTGATCATCAGATGAGAAAAATAAGTAGTACCCTAAAGAGCAGAGCAGCTATGAGTACTGAAATGTCTGGTTGTCTCATCACAGCTCCACTGAGTAGCACAAAAATGAAAAAAAATGACATGTATATATTATAAGCTATTCAGGGTATAGCACTGTAGGCATCTTTGTGATCTATAAAAGTTGTACTATAGCAGTGAACTACTCACATTAGTATTTTTTTTTTTCATTAATTCCACTCCAATCCCTGGTGGATGTATGGGTTTGTTTTACAATGTTTTGGGGTTATACAAGTGAACCCTTGTAAGAGCCATGTTGACCTTCAGTGAGACTCAGATGAAATCCGAAGGACCATAGCTACAACACAGACTGCAAGATCACAACCTATCCCATCGTTTGTGAATTACCGGCTGTTATTAAGCAGTTGCTCAGGAAAGAAAAATGTGTGCCTTTATTGCTGAACAACTGCATGCCAGCAGACCCAGAAAAGCTAAAAGGCACTGACTGTTTTATCCTCATCTAAAACAAAGCCAGTGTTCAGTTAAAAGTTATTGATATGCCAAAAAGAGAATAAGACCTAGACAATAGAAAAATCCACTCCAAATTATAACTGAAAAGAAAGGAAAAAGATGAATGGCCCTTTAATCACAGCACTGATTTTCAGAAGCAGTGAAGACCAGCAATGGCTGCCAGATTTTTACAAAACAGCTAAGCCTGTTGGGCATACAGTGGGGACAAACATGCTTTGAAAACCTGGCCAGCAGTTTCATTATGGAAACTGCCCGGTTATATGCACATTTGTAAATGTGGTCCTTATTTAACAAAGTTAAGATTGCTGTTCATAATCAAGTTCCACTGTGGGCTGCCAGGAACTTAAAACTCTCGTTACAGTACCTTTTTGCAGTAATGCTAAAATATCAGAACTGGCCAACTTAGAGCCCACCAGCAAAACAACTTCACATTAGCAATTATTTTAGTTCATAGCTGCATTGCTTTTTTTTTTTTTTTTTTCTGCACAGTCTTTCAGGTCAGACCAAGAAACAGCTGGATCACTTTTCCAGATGGAGTGCTCCCTTCTGCCTCTTTCTGTGGATCTCAGTAGCTCTTCCCTGTTCTGTGACATGATACGCAGACCTTCCATCCAAGTGACATGACAGCCTCTGCTCATTTCTTCATAGGGTGACTTGCATCCACATTTTCTTCACACAATATCCATATGAGATGATGCGGATGAACTCTGTCTTATGGCCTCCAAAAGCCTCCAGGAACAATAAAAAAGCAAGAAGCAAGCTGTAATGAGTACTTTAAAAAATATGAAGGCATTGGTTACAGTATTGCTAAAGCATGATGTGGTTGTATTCCTTCTCTTTTTGTTAGTACCTGAATATTGCCCTACCTCTGCTCAAAAAGATAAAAGTGTTAATAGATTCTACCACAATTGAAAGGCTGCATAGTCCCTTTACTTCAACAGGCATTCACAAATAAACTATGAATCCCTTGGCAATTCCTTCAAAGTCATTCAATGTGGGTAACTAAAAAGTTACCATTTTACACTCAAGGTACTTTAAAGCCAATGGATACTTCTCCTTTGTAAAGAATAATGATGAAGTTCTACTGGAATTCATTAAAATACTGAGAAATTATTTAATGAAAACTTCAATTTAAAATAATCAGATTTTGTTCTAAAAATTTATGAGAAATTCCAAGCAACATTAGATCACCACACTTTGCACTTCGCCCATTGGCTGGATCTTAAAAACAGCTTACAGGGCGTAAGAAGCATACATTAGCTAAAAGTTAGGCGACAAGAATGCAGGCATGACCAGAAGAATAAAGCAAAACCCTAAAATGCTAACAGAAAAATGAAAAAAGTTGGCTTCCAGTATAAGAGCTAAGAGATTGTTATTATGTGGATTTGCCACGTGCATTTCCACATCTGCCCTCTTAAAGGACTTTGAGTTCCCTGGTTATTATTTTAATCATTAACACACAAAAGAAGTATCGAAACTGGATGTGTTAGACTCAAAGTAAAATGACAAGTGAAAGCTAAAAAGAAAAGAAAAGAAAAAAAGAAAAGAAAAGAAAAGAAAAGAAAAGAAAAGAAAAGAAAAGAAAAGAAAAGAAAAGAAAAGAAAAGAAAAGAAAGAAAAGAAAAGGCACATCTTCTACTCCTTTGAGTGAATCTGCATTTTAGATGAAGTAAGATATTCAATACTTTGTCCATTAAACTGTCCACAAACAAGTAACATTGACATCTGCAGTAATTCTTCTGAATTCAGCTCAAAGGCCAGTGTCAGCAATGGAAGAGATATGTGTAAGTTAAGCCCAAGTGTAATTTAGTCACTATTAGGATGTGACTAAACCCATGCAGTGGCATGCTGCTTGGTAAGCTCCTCTTCTGCTTGTGTCATAAATGGTGTCACTCCAGCAACATAGCTTCTTGCAAGGATGGGAAGGAAAAAAAAAAAAAAAAAACCAGACTGTTTTCAATCAAAACTTACATTTTAACATTTTAAATATAACTGGTAACACTTTGGAGGTACACTTCTTATGAAGCATGCTCTGGGAATGTTTGTGCTGAGACAGGGACAGATCTTTAGAAAAGATTTTCATGACTGACACCAAAAGGTGTTTCGGAATCGTATTTCCCTTCTTTTGCCATTTCTTCTTACCAAACCTCATGATACTAACACACTTTCCACAGAACTTTGTTCATGCCAGGTAATGTGTGAAGGATTGTTTCTAGATATTAAAAGCAGTGTAACTTACAATGTCAGCATACTTAGGGTGGACTCCCTTCTTACATTAAATCCTTCTCTCTAAGAAATCCCTCTGGAAAACAAAATGTTGTTTCATTTAAATTTGTTACTGTTATTAAAATTAAGAAAAATGTCTAACTGAATTTCTACTAATTTAAATTTTTTTTTCAGTTGGAAGTCTGTTTTCCCAACAAACACTAAACCACTCTCAAAACACAAACCTAGAATACACAAAACCAATAGTAATAAACCAGCAAAGTCCTTTTTCCAAGGTGAACATTTTAAGTGACCAGTTTTCAGTATACCAAATTAGATTCCTTATTGCTTTGCTACTGTCTTTGCAGAATTCTTTGTTAATAATTTTATTTCATTACTTGTTCCACATATATTTCCATGAAGAGTTCTTAACATGATGAAAATCCTATTTCTTGATCTACAATCAAATCTTTCTATGGCCAGCTTCTAGGTCTTCATAACTGAAAATATTACATCTCTTTCCAAGTTGACTTTAATACAAGGAGGGTTACTAAACTAACCCAATTAAAGTGCGCAGATCTGCAAGTTGAGATGATTGTTGCTGCCGTCTATGAGAGCTGGGATCAGGAATGATGGATTGCAGGCCACAGGGCTGATAATCCATCTAAGAGGATGCAGGTTCCTATCCTGGATTAGCTTGAATTGGCCTACCTAAAGGTTTTGTGATGCAAATTTGCAGTGCTGGGCATAGTAACAACACACAGAATATATTACATTCTTCTGACGGACAGTGACTAGAAGGCTCTTGAGTGTGATGTTCCAGCCTCATTAATAAGCTGTGTTGTACATCTGTGTCTGATACGAAGCTGCCATGCCTTGTCGCCAATTACAGGCTCTGCAAAGACCCATCTCATTATAGTACTTATATTGCTTGTTGCTGAAGGTGATACTTGGTGTGGCATGTCCTCCTCTTGCCAATAGGAAAATCACCCTTGAAGTGAAGACATGTCAGTCATGAGGCACAAATGAAAACCGAAAAAGATTTTATGAAATGCTGCCTGGAATATTAATCATGCTGCTGCAGACAGTGAAAAACCAGGCATGTAAAACGAAACAAGGCAAGAGAGGCTTCTCAGCAGTCTAACCAAATCGGTGAGCTCTTCGACAGATCCAGGGCTGGGCAAAGATCCTGGTGGTGAGGCACCAGTCAGAATAAGCCTGTGTCTGTTTATTTTGGCTGGGTTTGATAATGAGAGAAGAAGCCCAAAATGCCACCCCCCTACTTCTGCATATAACTGAACTTGCAGAAAAATGTAGCCTGTCTCCTGCAAACATTGCAATAGTGTGTACTCATTTGTGTCACTAGTTGCAAAGCTTGTGTCAGTCAGAAACAGCCAGGGATACATTCAAAATGCTGCAGTGACATGTGACAATTCACAGAATATATGATCTCCTTTCTCATTACATTAATACCTCCCATGTACTAATTTGATCTCCCAAGTGACAGAAGTAAACCAAAAATTTGACTTGTTCAGTGCATATACAGACACTACATATATTCTTCTATAGCATGTTAAGGTTTATACAGTTTATGCATTTTTACTTTTGTTACTGGGTTTCTCAATTTACAAACAG
Source organism: Chauna torquata (assembly GCA_013399475.1). Classification (NCBI taxonomy): domain Eukaryota; kingdom Metazoa; phylum Chordata; class Aves; order Anseriformes; family Anhimidae; genus Chauna; species Chauna torquata. The sequence continues at coordinate 215,512 of VXAL01004211.1, read as the reverse complement.
GTTTAATTTGACAGTTGTGAGCTGTATAGTATGACTTCTACTGGCTACACAGGCTCTCTCAGCTGCCTTAAAGTCTACACGCATGAATGGCCTACAGGGACAGGCCAAAATTTCCAAAGTTCATGGAAAGTATTATTCAAAAAAAAAAAAAGAAAATCTCCTTTACATAAAATCTGGTAAAACACAAGGATGGTTAACATGATAGAGAGACATTTAAGCAGCTTTCTTTTAAAGTTAGTGTGGTAAAATATTTAAGCTTTTAAGAAAAGAGAAATCCATATTTATTTTTGGCTACAATCTGTCCTGATGGCAGTTGAGTTTAGAGCTCAAGTGAGGGGAAGAATTTTTCTCTGTGTGCCATCCTTCTACCACTTCAAAAGCTGGAGTATCTGCTCTCAAGTGAGGAATACTTCTTTACGCATTTTTTCAAATGTCATTTAAATAACAGAGACAAGAAAAGGAAGGAGCTATCAATGTCAGCTCAAACAAACAACAAACATGTCCTAAAGTTCATGATCATATTTCTTGATTGTAAATGTGTACACATATTTACAGGAAATGCAACAAAGTACCTCCCTAAAGAAAAACATAAAAATAATACCATTAAGTCACGGAAAACTAAAACACCTAGTAGCATCATAAATCTGTCTGTCTAGCTGGCAGTTTCAAAACCGTAATGTTGTGAAATAGAAAATACAAGTTCGTCCACTGGAAAAAAAATTGCAGACTGCATTATCTTAAAAATCTTTTATCAAAGGTGTCTTTCATTATGATGTCTAAGTGCTTTTGGATCTAAAGGCTGTTCTCCCTGGAATCCAAAATTCTGTACCACAATATTTGCAAGACAGCCAAAACTTCACCCTCAGTTTACATGGCAAGAGAAAAATAACATTACGTCACAGTGTGCTGGTAACTATATAAAATAAGCAAGCATCATTGTCCACAGATATCAAAGCGGAAAATGCAGCACAGAAAGTTTCCTCAACTTTTACAGGTGCTTAAATATAAGGTATGTTATTTTTACAAATGTTACTTCAACTCCAGATAGTCAACAACACTTTACAATTGTTATTCTGTAAAATAAGCTGGCATCCTGTTACAGATGGTGTCCCCCAGGGGTCGGTATTGGGGCCTATCTTGTTTAATATCTTTATTGATGACCTAGATGAGGGGATTGAGTGCACCCTCAGTAAGTTTGCAGACGACACCAAGTTGGGAGGTAGTGTCGATCTGCCTGAGGGTCGGATGGCCCTTCAGAGGGATCTGGACACGCTGGACTGCTGGGCTGAGGTGAACGGGATGAGGTTTAACAAGGCCAAGTGCCGGGT
>VXAL01004211.1:149930-213580 GCA_013399475.1 Chauna torquata | reverse complement strand
TAGGATGACGGTTGGACTAGATGATCTTGTAGGTCCTTTCCAACCTAGTGTTTCTACAATTTTATGATTCTAAGTCTTCAGATAACTCACAGATCATCTGAGGATATGCATTATACATATACTAGTATGACATTTTAATGCAGTTCCAAAGAAGTATAGCAAGAGTACTGAGCTCTCTTTTTTTTCCAACCAGATGCTCCTCTGCTTCTCAGATTCATAGAAGAGAGCAGCAGGAAATTAGAGAGTGGGACTTCATGAAGACGTGAAGGAAAGAAGAGCCTGGACTATAAAACCATCATGAGACTCATGGCTAGGCTGGGTACACTGATGAACATATACTGCATTGGAAAATACACACCTGAGAGGTACAGAATGAGAATTTTATCTCACAGTCCTTTTGGATCCAGGGTACTAGACCATCCAGAAGTCAATTTAAACTTCTCCATGCACTAAACACATGTATATAACATGTATTCTTCTACAGCTTTTTGTATTTTCAATATATATGTAGCAGGCTACTGACATGAAAAAGTGGTAGTTGGCCTAATCAATGTGCCCAGGATCAAAAGCAAAAATCACAGAATCATAGAGTTTAAGTTGGAAGAGACATTAAAGACCACCTAGTCCCAATCCCCCTGCCATGGGTAGGGACACCTCCCACCAGTCCAGGCTGCCCAAAGCCCCATCCAGCCTGGCCTTGAGCACTGCCAGGGATGAGGCATCCACAGCTTCTCTGGGCAACCTGTTTCTGTGCCTCACTGCCCTTTGAGTAAAGAATTCCTTCCTTACATCTAATCTAAACCTACCTTCTTTTGGTTCAAAACTGTTACCCCTTGTCCTATCACCACACTCTCTGACAGAGTCCCTCTCCTGCTTTTCTGTAGCCCCCTTCAGGTACTGGAAGGCTGCTATAAGGTCTCCCCAGAGCCTTCTCTTCTCCAGGCTGAACAACCCCAGCTCTCTCAGCCCATCTTTGTGGCAGAGCTGCTTCAGCCCTCTGATCATCCTTGTGGCCTCCTCTGGACCCACTCCAACAGGTCCATGTCCTGCTTATGCTGGGGGCCCCAGAGCTGAACACAACACTGCAGGTGGGGTCTCACGAGAGCGGAGCACAGGAGGACAATCACCTCCCTCAACCTGCTGCCCATGCTTCTTTGGATGCAGCCCAGGATACAATAGGCTTTCTGGGCTGCAAGCACACTTTGCTGGCTCGTGTTGAGTTTTTCACCCACCAGCACCCCCAAGTCCTTCTCGGCAGGGCTGCTCTCAATCCATTCTCTGCCCAGCCTGTGTTTGTGCTTGGGATTGCCCCAACCCAGGTGCAGGACCTTGCACTTGGCCATGTTGAACTGCATGAGGTTCACACAGGTCAAGTGGGAAAGAAAATATTAAATAATATTTTAGTTCACCGATGAGATAATCAATGTATTTTATCAATGTATCTTTTCCATCTGTTTGGTTTTTTGTTTGTTTGATTGTTGTTGTTGTTGTTTTTCTAATAGAAAATCAGACACAGGTTTGTTGTTTAGAATCAGTAGTGAGAACCATCCAGCAATGGATGGCTAACCTAACAATTGCAAATGAGCTGCAAAGTTGGGTAGACACTGGTATTGCTTTTTTATGAATAACTCTATGATTTCAAAATCTCTTGAATCTAAAATATGCAAAATATTGCACAGAGCAATTTTTTTTTCCTAAAAGGCACAGGCAGTGAAGAGGCAGCAAAGCTGAAGTATCTTATTTTAAATCCAAAGGCATGAACTCTGGCTGTATGCTTGACATGGATGCATAATGCTAATTAAGATAAAAAGGTTAAGGTAGATGATCCCTGAGCTAAACTATTGCTTCTCAATAGCAAATCCCTGGATTAGGTTGCTCCCAGATGAGAAGCCAACACGGGACAAGCCTCCTCCCAGGGGACGTCAAAAAGGCAATGAAGAGATGACAGCAGGAGGACCTTATTTGCTGCTCCCACAACTACTGGGGACATGGAAGAAAGCATGACGGCAACACAGAGGCTCCTCTTCAAGCAGTGGCAGCAGAAACAGGCTCAGCATTTCACATCATCTGCAGGGCTATAACCATTTTATGACAGCACAGAGGTTTACTGGCCTGTGCAGCTTCCTGCTTCATTTGTGCTTACTGCCAGCTTTGATCAGGTCATTTGGCCTTTGCTACAAATGGGAGCAGAATGTCATCAACATCATTCTCATGTGTACTGTTGGTATCAGAAACCGGCTCTTAATCACACTGGTCTAACAGGCTACCAAGATTTCTAAGATTTCAAAGTACCTATTTAAAAAAATTACTTGGGGTCAATAAAGATTATTTTCTTTTAAGTTTTTTGAGTACTTCATTATGACTTCAATTGTTTCATCCCATATTAAACATTTCATTAAAATGTTTAAATTATTAAAATTTATTAAAATGAATGTTTAAAAAAAATCACTTTGAAATGAAAAATTAGAATGTTTTTTTGTGGGACCGCCAGACCAGAAAAATTCATTATCACAATTCTGTCTTTCAGCATTCTTTCATACTAAATGTCATTGAAACTGACACTTTTAGAAATCTTACAACTACAGTGAAAATGACATACTTTGCCAAGAAAATCATCAAGAAAATAAATATGAGAAAAGAATATGACCAGTTGTACTCTGACCATGGGCATCATTAGGTATTGTTCAGGAAGATTCAGTGACCACAGGTTGACAGGTAGCTCTCTTAAGGGCTTCAAAGTATAATTTATAGACTCAGACCTACATCAAAATGTTCAAAAGGCTGGATTTTATGTGAAATGAAGAACCAAAGGATTCATCAAATCTACCATTATCCTTTCCAGCTACACGCACTACAGATAAGGATTTGGTCTAGACCAAACATGAGCAAACATTTGTTGTTACCATGACTAACATCAAAAGATGTTAATCAAAAGAGATACAAAATCAGTTTCTTAACTATTCTGTTGTTCATTTGATAGTTCACTTGTTATGCTACTGAAATGTCTGGTATGGTTAATTCTCAGCAAATAACGGTTGGTCTTGCCAAAGATAACACATCAATTAATTTAGGAGAGAGCATAATATTTTCATGCTGTCTTCAGAGAAAACCCACATGTCATTGGATCAGGCTAGATGTTGTGTTTTTTTTTTTAAACACATCTTAATCTGAGGTTTGAATATTACCAAACCAGAGCCTTTCCCAACCACGGCTTGTGGACCTACATTTCAGCATCAACTCAAACCCAACCTCCTGTTTTAGGAAACTGTTTCAAAAAAATAAATAAATAGATAAAACCTCTTTGCAGCTGTTTTTGCTAGTGTGAATACATTTAGAGTTACAGTCCCATCCCATTTACTAGTCTTTGGGGAGACAGCTGTGGTGGTCATGTACTGCTGTGGCCCATCACCTATGGGACACAGTCCATGTTTGTTACTGTGCTTTTTTCCCCCAGGCTCGGAGGGACAGATTCCTGAATACCCTCACTTTTGGAACACACTACTTCTCCTGTGCCACCAGTATGCCTGCAGGGAAAAAACAGCATCATACTAGTATTTGTGGTATTCTCTGCCTTTTGTCACAGCTTAGACTTTTCCTGCATCATGGAAGTGACTGTTTCATGTGAGGAAGCAGTGGTCATGATCAGATCAAGGGCTTAATGAGCTTAACAGTGGAAGCAAAAATCCATAACCCAAAACAAGCATCTATCGGGTAGGTAAAATTTCAAAACAATTCCAGTACAAATATTAGAGAAGGCCCCTGTCCAACAAACATTTGAGCATATGTTTTACTCCATAAAATCAGTTTCACTCACATCAGCAGGAGTTTTCTCTTTCTTGCTTTTTGGGTAAAGCAATAACGCTCCAATCAAGGCTCATGCATATGAACTAGGGTGTTTTGTACAAAAGACAAGCAAATATCCGTTTGTTATAAACACTTCCAGACACTGACCACAATCATGGTTTTCTTATGCAAAACTAACATTTAATTAGTTAGCAAATAGTAAGCAATAATCAGCAGTACCACCACCATAGGTGGTTTTTGTTGCAGTGGAGCCATTCTGGCAACTATTACTGCTTATCGTCGTTGATTACTTGAACACATTCCAAGAGGAACTTCAGTTTGTATGATTCACTCCAAATAAGGCATTATCCACAGAACAGCAGGTAGACCTGAGCAATGGTGTTTGTCAAATATAGGAATATTGTGATGATAGGGAAAAGTATAACAGAAAAAAAATGAACAACAGAAAGATTAATTGGGCACTCTGGTGCGCCCTTCCATTTAAGATCAGTATCTTCAGAGCACTCCAGAGAAGTATGAAGCGTCAAAGACAGGGAAATAAAATGATGGAAAAGTTCTTTCCACTACTGTCTCTCACACAGTGGCTCTAAAAGAATGAAATACACTTTAGAGAACATAATAGCAATTTAGGTAGGTTATTGTTAAGGCTCTGCCAGCATTTCCAATATTGTTAGGTTTATAATTTCAAGTGAAACATCCCCTTTGGGCTCAACTGGCAAACTAGAGTACCACAACTTCGGAACCTTCCTTCCTCTGAAAGCTTAAACAGAATAAGTGGAACTGTTTTTATATCATAAATAAACCCAAGTTTTATTTTCAAACCATTTTATTGAGATTTTTTTTCCATCAGTATTATTTTATTATTATTATTATTATGTTCACAATTATAAAGACTTTGAAATCTTAGAAATCCTAAATTAAAAGCAAGAAGTTCCAGGTGACATCATCGCCAAATAAATACAGTAAACTCCATTGTTTGACACTATCAAAGAAAAAGAGAACTCAAGAGATTAAAAGAAAGTTATTCTTGCCAGTAAGGAATCACTAGGAAAGATCTTATTTGGCACAGGAATTAGAAACTCTTTCAAGGCATATCACTGATAAAATTGATGATGCAATATTTTCAGGGTAAGGTCCAAGATACCACTGTTGCCGCTTAAATTTCCCCTGGGAGAGAACAGATTTAGTACATCACAACTTAGAAATACTTGAGTGAAATCTATGTCCTGCTAAAACAAACACAAAATTCTCATTACTTACATGTAATCTGTGAGATTTTCCAAATCTTTGATCTAGGTGTCCAGACAGGCTGTACCTACAGCCATATTAGGACGACTCTACCTCTCCTTTCCACTTCCTACACGCTTATTTCCAGTTGGAGTAAACTAATATGCATGGGCAGGAAAAGGATGACGGTGCTTTTCATCACATCCCCAGAACCGTGTGACACAGAGTACCCAAGGTTTGTGCACAGAGAGGTCATCCCAAGCAAACTTTTGGAAAGGCTGAAGTTTGCCCTTTTGGGGGGGGAGAGTTTTGACAAATCTGCCTTTTCCACGCACTTACTCACAATGACATTCAGGCTTTCCATCTTCTTGCATGTAGAAGTGGCATGTTCCTGAAGTCCTTTCGAAGTACTGATATCATATCTGAAAGGTTTCATCAAGTTGCCTAACTCTGCTTTGGAGTTCTCCTCTGATGGTGACTCATGGACAGAAGGTACCATATACTGAACCACTTCCAGCAGCTTGTCAGTACCCTGTAGTCTCATCCACAGCAAAGGCATATAAGTAGAGCAACCTGGAAATCTGACGATACCGTTGATGGAAAACACTGATCTGGAGAAACTGAAGTAGTTTGCTGAACACAGAACGGCAAGGTTCACCATGTTCATCATGGTTCATCAAGTCTACATCCTGCTGCCATATTAGAGTACTATTTAAAGCTTAGCACCAGAGTGCTGCAACTTACAAAGAAGTTTTTGACCCTGCTCATTGTAATTGAAAGTCTCTTCCAAATCTTCACTGTTCTGATAGTTAGACACCATCTGTCACCAAAATTACTTAATTATGTGCTTATACCTATTTACACATGTATCAAAATTATCTTTAACTTCAGTCTATCTACTCTTCCTCCTGATCTTACCCTACTCATATCTATGGAGACTAATCATAACCTCATCCCAGATTTCCTGCCAACACATTGGCCCACTTCTTGGTGATGTGCCTAATTGAATTCTGTAATTCTAAGAGTTAATAGATTCTGGACTCCTTTCACTCCATGAAAACCTTTCATCTTGAAGTCCCACAGCTTCCTTTTTACTTCTTAACAGCCTCCCAGAAAGGGAGCTCTGAAGTTCAACTCCTGAATCCTGAGGACATTCACCAAGTTTCCAGTGCCTCCCAGATCCTAGGCTCTTCAGTTCCTTGCCAGCTCAGACTATGGGAAGCCAGAGAGTCTAGTGAGCCTAAGAAACATATTTGCTTTCAAAAACAACTTTTTTTTTTTTTTTTTTTACTGTTTCCTGTTTCCTACCTGTCTGTAAAGGGAATACTGTGGCATTTTAATTTTGCAAACGAATAATAATAGTAATAATAATAATAATAACTTCAATTCAAGATGAATCTTTTTTTTTAATAGTAGATTTTTCTGAAATTGAAACACAGCATTACCTCAAACATAAAAAGGATACTTACAGATCTTTAGTTTAAACTAAATGGTTTGCTAGACATAAAGATCTAAACTAAATGAGGTATTCTGACATGATTAATGAAGTATAATTTCTACACAGAGAAACTATTAAATAAATAGCTTGCATTGTAGAGAACTGGTTTTTTCTTCTCATGATGTAGACAGGGATTTTTCCAATCATTTAAAATTCCTTGAAGGTGTATACAATTCCTCCTCTTTTTTTTATTGAGCAAAATCACATCCTTTGGTTTGGTACTTTCTAAAAATTATGGTAGAAAGCAAAACAGTCTGATATTTATTGGAAAATATAACTATACATTAAGTTAAGGAGGTGAGAGGTTTGAACAATCACGGATAACTCAGCTCATGGATCTTTCTGATGTAATTCTTGTTTTACTATGATTCACCATAAGCAAACAAAAATGAAGTGACAGCATTTGCAATTGTCTGGTTACAAAATTGACTGCTTTAGGCTGCATTGACACTGAATTCATTTCATTGGGAAAAGGAATCAGGAGGATGTGTCATATCTAATGCTTTAATGAGAGCACACGGTCTTCCTGCAAAGAGGGAAGGCTTTGGGGGAGGCTTCTTCAGGAGGTCATTTTTGCCGACGTTTGTTGAGATGGAGCCTTGCATGGGTTTAGGGCGTTGTTCCCATGCCTCTGAAGAGGAAAACCGGTAAAGAGTATAGGATATGAATATCCAGACTTATTTCTTCCATTAGACACATGGAATAATTACATTTTAATTCCATGAGGGCCAAGGGTCTCCTCAGAACCCTGTGATTCACAGGTCTGAATAAATGAAGCAAAGCAAAAATAAGCTTCACATTGAAAAGGAAACTCTGACGTTTAATGCTGAGAGTAGAAAACCCAGCTTGGATGTGTCGGGCTTACATGGCCAGGTTTTGGTAGTGGGGGGGGCGCTGCAGGGGTGGCCTCTGTAAGCAGAACCCAGCATCAGAGAAGAGTCAGCTCCAGGGGGCTCCAAAAGGGCCCTGCCGTTGGCCAGAGCTGGGCCATGAGCAGCGCTGGTTGTGCCTCTGGAGGAGCAGCCTGGAGAGAGGGGAGAGAGCAGTGAGGAAGTGAGGGAGAAGCAGCCCTACAGCCACCAAGGTAAGGGCAGGAGGTGCTCCAGGCGCCGGAGCAGAAGTTCCCCTGCAGCCGTGGTGAGGCCTATGGTGGAGCAGGCTGTCCCCCTGCAGCCCATGGGGTACCACATGGAGCAGATTTCCACGCTGCAGCCCGTGGAGGAGACCACAGAGGAGCAGGTGGATGTGACCTGAAGGAGGCTGCAGCCCATGGAGAGCCCCCCAGGAGCAGGCTCCGGGCCGGAGCTGCAGCCCGTGGAGAGGCGCCCACACAGGAGCAGGTGATCCGGTGGGAGCTGCCACCCGTGGGGGACCAGTGCTGGAGTGGTTTGCTCCTGAAGGATGGACCCCATGGTATGGACCCACACTGGGGCAGCTCCTGCAGGGCTGCAGCCTGTGGGAAGCCCAAGCAGGACCCATTTGGGAAGGACGGCATCCCATGGGAGGGACCCCACGCTGGGGCAGGGACAGAGAGTGACCATGAAGGAGTGGTAGAGATGCAGCGATATGGGCTGAGCGCGGCCCCCTTTCACCATTCCCCTGAGCCACTCAGGGAGAGAAAGTGTTTTTAGTTTGCTTTTTGTTCTCACAGCTCTAGTCTGTTAGTAATAGGCAATAAATTATATTCATCTCCCTATGCTGAGTCTATTTTGCCCATGATGGTAACTGGTGAGTGATCCCTCTGTCTTTATCTCAACCCATGAGCCCTTTTTCATTGTATTTTCTCCCACTATTCCTTCAAGGAGAGGGAGTGAGAGAGTGGCGTGGTGGAGCTCAGCTACTTTCTGGTGTGAAAAAAGCACGTTGGATCACCCTCATCTCCTGGACAAATTAGCCCAATACTCTTGTACTAGATGTTTCAACCTCAGCTTGGAACAGCTAGATACCCAACTGCCTGGTGGACATGCCTTGCAACAGCTCCAAAAACAGCAGCCAGCCAGCCAAGAAAGCTTAGTCAGATCCTGAAGGGAGCAGAAATGTACTGTAAGCTCCTAGATACATGAGCTTTTCTCTAAACCTCCAGCGACATAGTTCAGGGGTTTTGCTTACAGCTTGGTCCTTCTGATCTTCCCTCAGCCCTCATCAAGACTGACACCCTCAGCAACTTTGTCTGGCTGCTGCCCACGTTATGTTATGCATCAACAGCAAAAGATATCCAACAGCATCTGCAAGTATGAGCAGTTCTTCAAGAGCTTAAAAGCCAAATCTTTTGTGTGGCCTACCCCAAATTGTTTGTCTGAGGTTTTTGAGCTAAAAAGCCAAAGGTGGAAAACGAAGCAGTGCCACAGACATGCATCATCTGTACCCAGGGATAAAAGCTAGCCTAGTGACTTTGCACCTCAGTGGGTTCTGGGTGACTCCAGAGCTGTTTCTTATGAATATCTCAGCAATTTATTTGGAATGGTTTTCTCTGTCTTCCTCTAAGTCAAAATGACATCTATTCATAGAATGGTTTGCTTTGGAAGGGATGCAGAAGATTATCCAGTCCAACCCCCTTGCCATAAGCAGGGACATCTTTTACTAGATCAGGTCACTAAAAGCCCCATCCAACCTGGCTTTGAATGCTTCCAGAGAGAGGGCATCCACAACAGAAATAAACCATCCAATAAACGGTGAACTCCAAAGCATACCATATGCATGCATTATTCCTGGACTAATAAAGTACTGAAAGAAAAACTGACTGGTTTTCAATTCACCCTCAACAGCTTCTTTGGAAGAGGAAGAGGGAATACAGACACTGCCCTTACTAAGGTCTAAACCCGATGCCCCATCTTGACGTACCACTGATACAAGCTAGATCTCAGCACCCTATTACAGCTGTGGGGGTGGGGTGGGGGTGGGAGGGGAGGGACTTAGATGTCCAGGGTAGCTGGATTAGCTAAGAAATCCTGAACTAGAGTTTTCTCAAGGAAAGAAGTACTGTTGTGACCGTCTTTCCATTTGTCCTTAACATGATCCAAAGGGAAAAACACACTGTAGGGCTTATCAGTAGGGGCTCATGTTCATCCCAGGTGGGCCCTTCCGCTTTCAGCATACATCTGCCTGAGGTTGGCACTATGTCCTGGAAGTACGCTTTCTCTCCAGCTTCTATCTAATGGCACAAACACAAGTGAAAGCATGACTTGGCCCATACATGTACGTGTCTGTGCATATGTGTGTGTGCACATCTACAGCACATGCTCTCAGTCCAAACCAATCTGAAAAGGTGGCACTAAAGACAAGAAATGATGACTGAATGGCAAACACATGTATAAACCCGAAAGCACATTTCGCAAGAAAGCAGAGAGGCTGATGTTGGTGTCTTGACATTTGAAAATGCTTCTCCCCTCACCCCATTTCAAACTACTGTTGGTAGGTTTGTACCACCTGTCATTGCTTCCTGAGATATCTCTACTGCTACATAATTTAATCATTCCAGCTGATGTGTCAAGCAGTTAAATGTATTATTAGTTAAAAGTGGATAACAGTTTACTTTGAAATGGAAGAATTAGGTTTGTTTTTTTTTTTTTTTTAACCATTGAACATGGGAAAAAAAATAGAATAGTTGTTCCAGTTTAAATCGTCATATTTCTTTATCTGCTATGCTAGCTCTATTCAGAAAGATGTCTAAGTATTCACCATCTCATTAGTAGTGTGCTCAGAAATACAGCTGAAAACTGTGAAATGTACATTCTTGAATAAAGATAAACAGAAAAATATATATGATTTTTGGCAACTCCACCTCTCTGTTAAAGTCTTACTTGAAGCCTAGATGACGACTTTAAATAGAAATGGCAAAGCACAAAACACCTGTACAAGACTTTTCAATTAATTAATCAAGTGCAGCAGTGCAAAGAATACCATTTTAGGAGTGATCTGAGTCAAATATTAGTGCTATAAAGGCTTTTCAGAGTTGTTCTATGAAACTATTCAATGAGGTTCCTTAAGAATGTGACTCTAGGGGTTATATTTAAAAGTGGTGTATAGTGATTTAGTGATTTATACTAATGGGAGTCGCGTGGCTAAATCACTATGCACCGCTTTGAAAATGTACCCCTACGACCTTACTTGTCTGATCTCCTCCAGGGCTGTGTCCGCCCTAATCCAGCTGTTTCCAATACTGAGTAGAAGATTAAAAACTATTCTAAGCTGCAATGTGATTCCTGTTGTGCTATGAAATCACATCAGCCTATGCACTGATGCTAACGTTTAATTCTTAAAGAAGTAAAGTCCATACAGGACGCGTTAGAAAGATCTGCACATTAAGTCTATGAATTTCTCAGGCAGTGGAGTAGCTCCCATGTTCTAAAAGCAGAATCAGTTCCTGTCAAAGCCAAGGGAAATGGTAAAGGAACCAGTTGTTTGTTTGTTTGTTTTGTCAGGCCAAAGATTTGCTTTACCTAAGTGAAGTTCTGCCTGTGCAGAATGAAGTAACTCCTACACCCATCTTTGGCTTTGTTGGTCCAGTAGAAGAGCTCGTTTGATCCTCCAGCAGAAGATGGATACCTTCCCATCAGGAGGCCAAGAAGAAAGAGGCTCATTTCAGCCTCAGAGGTGCTTATACGTGGAAGCTATACCTGTATAATGTACAATATGGTTTGAAAGTGCTGCACTAGGATGCATACAGCTGCCTGAGGAATATCCGTGTGTGAAGGTCCTTCTCCTGCTTCAGATTACAAGCCCAAGCCTGCTGGAGGCTGCTTAGATTACACAGCCTGGAGAAGCACAATCACATGGCTTCACACAAAGGGTTTACAGCTGTGCACCTCTCCCTACCCCTTCTGCAGATTTCGGCTCCATCTGCCCTGACTGATGTTGCTTTGGAAGTAGCTTAAGGTACGACAGCAAAAGATATTCTTGTTTTGGAAAGAGAGAAGGTTTCATGTAGAATGACGTGCAGCTAAGAACATAATTTTAATTATGCCTACATTATTTGTTATACAGGGAAGTCATAAGCATATCCCATTTTTTGAACATGCCTCTGCACCCAGCACTGACACTCACCACTGTCTATTGTAGCCTTGAAAGGTTTCTACTTGTGCCTTCCTTCTCACATCCTCTATTTTCTGAAGATAGATGTACAGTGGCTTAAATTTCTATTTAACCCTAGTTCTCATCTCAGTAGCTTGTTATCACACAAAAAGAGTGGACTCTAGCACACCGTCTTCACAACAGTACAAGTTTCCCAGTCATGTACTCTTGATGTAAATTGCCTCACTTTTGGATCTGAAACGTTGCATGAAGTGAATGCATGCTGGATTCATGTAAGTATGCTGTTATTGTTACTTCTCAGCCCCTAGGACACCCTTCAATGTCAAACCAGCAAAAGGCACCAGGGTACACCTTCCATTTATCTTTGCAATCATCGGTATCTGGTACCAAATTTACCTTTGGTAATGGTAATCACCCTGAGGACCAGATCAGTATGAGATGCTAAGAGCACATTGACGTATAGCTCAAAGAGCATAACATCTCAGTAGAAGCTTCTCATGCTTCCGGCAGAGAGGCTGCACTGCTGGAAATAACACGTCCACCCATTCACTGAGAGTAGGCACTAAAGGCAGCGAGGCAACTGAAGAACTGCAGAAGAAATTGCTTTGACAACAAAAAACAAAGTGGCTGTGTGATGCAGCATCCACTGAAGTTCGAAAATAACAGTATTGACCAATGTCTGATGAGGCAGAATCACTCTTCACTCTGAAAAGGAGAGAAGTCATGTATCCCAGTCTGCGTCCAAAATGTGATTTGTGTATATGGCTATTGTGAGGTATGATCTTTAATAATCACTGACCTCCATCAAAATATCAAAATATGATTGTGTTCTATGCATGCTGGACACAGAAATCAGATGTATTCTGTTGGTGGGATACAGTCGCAGGACCCTGATATGGTTTAAGTTTGCAATCAAAGAGTGTGACATACTGTATGAAAACTAAACAAACAAACAAACAACAACAACAACAAAAACAGCTGTAACTGCTTCTTCTCCACAGTTTAGATGCTTATCCTGGCTCTGAGAAAGTGGTATCAAAGTACCACTTTGGTCCTTTAAATAATGTTGCTACAAAAGAAGAAAATCTCTGAGGAAACAGAGAAACTAAATTATAACATCCTGATAAGATCTGGTTCCTGCTGTTAGGTATGTAGCCCATCTGTAGGTGACAGCTATGCATTTACCAGTTCACCCCATGCTCTGGTTTCCATTAAAGAAAATCCTTATCTGCATCGCTGATAGCGTGACAACACATCTGCTGGGCGCTCAGGACTCAGGCTACGAAGAAACCAGAAATTTGGAGAGAGCCAAAGCTCACAAGAAAATGTACAGCAGATGATCACAGCCATGAAACCAGGCTGATCTTCTCAGCTTTCCAAGGGCTCGGCTACTTGATATACTGACTTCATGGGCAAGGCTGGACAGAAAGTTCCCTTTCATTACCCCTCCAGAAAAGGGCCTATCTTTAACCTTAGTCATTTTGGCAATCCAGTTTACTCTGCAGAGACATAAATAGTTATATTGGCAGAGCTGGGTATGTAGGCAGGAACAGGGAGTGAGGGCATTGCTGTGTCTTCTCTGCTGCTGCCAGCAGCATGGGCTAGATCAGGCAGCTCTGTTACTGCCTTAGAATCAAATCCTTGCTTGGACGCGTCCTTAGACTCAGACATACAATAAAGATATTAGAATGACATCCCATCAGATTTCATTTGTGGCATATGCAAAATAATTTAGCAAAAATGGAGGGTTATTGCATCAGCATTGTCTGCATTTTCCATGGGTTGTAAGTAAGGACATCAAGAGCTACTCCAGCACTGATGAGACACAGGGAGCCGTTATCCTGCATGGAATGGGTCCCAAGAACAGGAATGGAGTAAAGATTGAAAAAGCAAGTCAGGAAAAGTGAGAATATACTATTTCCCCATGGCAATAACCATACCAAGGTGCTATTGGCACTCAGCTGGGGATGATATTAAAACAAAAGCATTTGCTTTTGCTACCAATGACAGAAAAAGCAAGAACCACCACAGTTCGTATTATTGACCCTGCAGCAGGGCAAGGAATAAACAAATTGCAACTCTGGCTCTTGTCCTCCTGGCACCTTCACACAAAGGCTGGTGTCTTGGCAGTGCTCTGGAGGAAGGCGTGCAACCTCTGGCACACAGGCAACCTGCTGCTGGCCGGGGCAAGCCGAGTACGCGCTCCCCAGTGCCTAGTGGTCCTCCCAGTCGGTCAGGTGCCGGGCGAGGGGAACCTGAAGGGCACCGCAGGATCGAGCCCCAAAGGGACCCTGCTGGCCTGGGAGGCGGAGATGAATGCTGATCGAATAAGGCACAGTTCATAAGACTTTTGTCTTCTCTCCTCATTGTGGGATGGTTGGTTTTGTTATAAAACTAATTAGCATACATGTGGAAGTACTTTGTGGAAGCAGCTTAATCCTAAACAAATGTGAAAATAAGCCTGCATTGTTTCTAAGGGCTGATTTACGTTAATTATCTTCTACTTTAAAAAAGCTCACAGACTTTTTTTTTAATCATTGTTTCTTTGTGCAAAAATTAAGAACAGAGCATTTCTGTAAAATGCTGTATATATGAATTTCTTGCATTTCCAGCAAAGATGTGTTTTCCAAAGGCAGAAAGCTTTGGTTTTAAGCCAGAAATGTTACTGCCCCACTGGCTAAACTCAGGCACCTCAGTTCACATCTAGCTACCTAAATTGCTAGCTTCTTTCTCAAAAAATGATGACCTTCTGAGAACCAGAAGTATTTTTAGGAAGCTATATACAGATTTAGGTGCCTAAACTTAGCTGCGCTGTGTTAAAAAAATAAATTTTACTTTGTTAACCATGGCGTTGCTAATTTGCCCACATAAAGGACTTCAGGACAATTTGTGATCTCAGGAAAAGACTAATTTGCTCAAATTTAACCAGCAACAATGTAAGGATTTCAGCCAGGGAACATCCATAATGAGCGTGTATGGGTTTTCAGGGTGTAGGTCTGCATTTAACTTCTGCTGTGTGCACGGCCCTTTGCCAGACCCCAGTCCTCTGGTCATCATGCACACACTAACAGGCACCCCAGCTCTCCTCCAAGGTGTGCACCAGGGCTTTCTGCAGTGAAACGTGAGCCCCTGGGATCAGCCCCAGCTGCACAGAGCTGCTTGCAGGCTGCCAGGACCTGCTGCACCCCCTCGTCCTTCCAAGGGAAGGCTCCCTTCCCTCCAAAAGAAATAAAAGAGAGAAATATTCAAGACGTACATAACCAGTATCTTGTCTGTCATAGCATACCCCACACAAGTACAGCTCCAAAACCCACCCAGGTCAGTATTATCTCAGTGCATAAGTTCCCACAAAACCCTCACTGAGCAAGCGCCCCGGATTGCCCCAGAAGAGTGTTTTAGATCCATATCCCTGCCTGGTGCACCGGCCCCTGCCTCAGCCACGGAGCCGCAGCACCCGGCGGGAGCCCTCTGGGACCCCCGGGAGCCCCCTCCAGCCGCCAGCCAAGGGGAGGCTGCGGGTCTTGGTGCTGTCTCGCCCGGCTGGAGAGAAGGGACAGAGAGCCAAGGCTCCTTCCCCTCAGGCAGCCCTGACCGGAGCGCGTATCTGGCTCCTTCATGTTGGGGGAAAAAAAGCACCTTTTGTTTCAGGGCTGCTGCCGGTCTCTTTTTGGGTTGGAGGTCACGGGTTAAGGAGGAAGGTGTACGTTGGCAGTCCTGCCTTGCAAGAGAAGAATTGAAAGCAGCTCGCACTGAAGCAAGCAGGCAATTCTGGTGAGGAAGATGGGCTCAGCTCAGCACCCTGCCTGGGTGCAGCCCGCAGCGGGACATCCGGGGACTGCCACGTCCCCGCGGCATCCCCAGCACCAGCCTGGTGCTGCCTCCACCGGGAGGCTTCATTACGAAGTCACTATTACATGAGTAGATAAATAGAAAGGTAGATAAATAAACCAAGCCATCCCCATCCTTTCCTTTTATATTGAAAGAACCCCTAGCAGAGCTGGGGTCTGCCTGGGCTCTGATGAGTAAAACCAAGCTCCCAGACCTCTGAAGAGCAAATCAAGCCTGAAACAAGTCATATTTGCTTCTCCCCTGATCCTGCAGGAAGTCCTGGTAGTGCAGGTATTTTGTAAGGCACCCTCGTAGCGGGAGCCTAATGGTTTTCTCTTTGACACGCGTTGTACGGCAGCGACAGGCTCGCCTGCTCCAGATCTGTGATGTCGCCGCGTTGGGGAATCTGCCTTCCTTGCAGTGCTGCTGCTACCTCTGTCAGAAAAACAGGCACACAACCACAGGAATATGAACCAGTAAGGTTTTACTCTTGGAATTCTGTATAATAATTTCTTCCCCTTCCCCTCCCCTGGGCTACTTTTACCAAAACATGAAATCCAGTTCTCCCTTTTACTTTCTCTAAGCCCTATTGTCTCAGATCCTTTATTTGAAAACAAAGCATAGCAGCTATGCTTATAGTTTTCACTACAGAGAGCTCTGCACTTCCCTCACTTGCATTTTACCAGCCATGAGTACAGAACTAGCATTCTTACCCATTTCTAACAAAACCCCATTTGTTAATGGATTTCCTTGTTCATTTCTTTTACAGCACCACTGTGTTTAAACACTTCAAGTACTGAATGTAAAAATAGCTGGCAATTTCAGAAGTGAACATTTTATTTGTAATACAGGTGATTTTATCATGCGCCACAACATTTTTTTCCTCATCATTTATTAATGTTTTATATAGCTCATCAAAAATGAAGGTTGAGGTCAATAATTGCTGACATGTAAGAGAAGAAGAAGAAGGACAAGCAAGGACAAAATCCAGAGGCCTCTACACTAGCAAAAAAAAACTTGGATTTTGTTTGCAAACATTGAAAAATAACAATTGCTGAAAAGGTCCAGGGAAAAAAAATCAAAACCTATATTTTTTAATAATCACCATGCTTTCAAGCTTCAAGTATATCACGCGTGATCCAGAAAGCATCTGGATTTTTATTAGTATCCCTTTCCACTTATCGGCTTCCCTCCATAGCCTTTACTTTGCTTTGGTGCTCAGGAGCTGAACTTTCCCGTCAGTGCAGATCACTGAGCACAAGAGCTATTTTCCACTTGGCTCACAGATCCACGCTACGCATTATTGACATGACTGCATTTAATAATAGTTCCTGCTGATTCTGTTGTGGAAAAACTTACTCTTCATAAACTGTCTAGCATGTGGTGCCAGTGCATGTGTGTATAATTTTTTTTTTTTTTTTTAAGAAACTCAGGCCCTGGTTTAGAAAAAAATGCTTGAGCATGTGCTAAAAGCTAAACACGCTAGTTCCCACCTTTATTCAGCAAAGCACTTAAGTATGTGTTGAGTCTGGTTGGCTTCAAAGGGACTTACACACATGCTGAAGTGCTTGTTGATTCAGCCCCTTATAACCTGACCCTCTCAGGAACAAATCTGCAGCTCGGATGCTCTCTCCAGCCTACCTACATGTCCCTTCCCAGCAGCAGGATTTATGCCTTACACTACAACAGACTTATGAATTTACAAGTTGTCACATTTCCACTGGGCAAATATATTGCATATTTCAAAAAGCTGTGATAAAGTTAGGATCAAAAGTACATCTCCAGAGCAGACAGTAATCCACTTAATCTCATTTCTGTGTCACTTCATCCTGCAGTTAAGCGCAAAAAGGAAAACCTTTCTGGTCTCAAGCTTGCTGTTGAACAAGTCCATAACTGCTATGCAAAGAAAGCCGATGCCCACATTTCAATTGCATCAGTTTTCCTCTAACACATAGACACACCTTAAACACCAAAGGTATTTGTACTTTTAATAGGCAGGGGAGATTTAGACAGGATGTTGGGAGGAAGTTCTTCACTCAGAGGGTAGTGAGGCACTGGACCAGGTTGCCCAGAGAAGCTGTGGATGCACCATCCCTGGCAGTGCTCAAGGCCGGGCTGGATGGGGCTTTGGGCAGACTGGTCTGGTGGGAGGTGTCCCTGCCCATGGCAGGGGGTTGGGACTAGGTGATCCTTAAGGT
Organism: Chauna torquata; assembly: GCA_013399475.1. Taxonomy (NCBI): domain Eukaryota; kingdom Metazoa; phylum Chordata; class Aves; order Anseriformes; family Anhimidae; genus Chauna; species Chauna torquata. The sequence continues at coordinate 195,994 of VXAL01004211.1, read as the reverse complement.
CCCTTCCAACTCAAGCCATTCTGTGATTCTGTGAAAAACAAAGGCACAAGAGCCACATTTGTGCTTGCTGTCACATTCAACACATACATATTTGAGAACCTGCACACCATTGTAATATGTAATTAAGATCTCCATCATACCTTTTTCAAGGGTTGCTCTTTATAAAGATATATAAATATAAAACTTGACAGGGTCTGGGGAAGAGGGGTGGGAGGTGGGAATGGCATTGTTTAATGAAAAGAAGGGTTTAGGATAATAGCCAAACTTAAAATGAAACAAATGTTTTCCATGGCTAGATTCCTCTCTCCAGAATAAGGAGTTATTTCAAACAAGCAAGAAAAGCCTACCACACTGTATTTGCTTAGTTTGTAAGCTCTTAGCATCATTTTCTGGTGTCAACCTATTAGAAAGAATTTTTAAAAACTGCTCTCATTAGAGCTGGAGCTGTCGGGACATGGAGTGAAAGCATGTAATTTTTTCACACTAGGAAATATGATTCTGTAACAAGCAATAAGTAGTACAGCAGCAAATCTGTCTAATAGTTCTTTTTAAAAAATGTGCTGATTTATGTGTGCATGCCTTACCAAATGATTTCTCTTTTATTTTTAAATCTATTTATTCAAAGGTAATTGCAAACACCAGATACATATCTTTATGATTGGAGTGCCTGAGCAAACAACACTGCTGTCTCACTGTCTCAAGACATTCCCCAGATACTACACGGGTATCAAATATGGGTTTAAATGCACAAAAGGACACCAGGTAACCTGCAAAACCTCCATAAAGGTTTCTGGGTTCTCCATAAAATATAGAAGAATAAAAGGACAGGTTGCAATTTCAGTAAGGCAGCAACAAAGGTCTCTCTCTCTGGAAAACAAACAAACAAACAAACACAAAACAGTAATGTGGATTACCTTCTTTTAATGCACTTAACTATTCCAGTGCACTATGTAACAGGCTCAGAAACCAAACACTGTTTTCTTGGCTGTTCGGGTGCCCAACCATCAGACACTACAATGCCTGACTGACTCCAGCTTGGGATCTTTAGGGACTGCGGATGGCTCGATACCAGCACCAAACTCAAGCTGCCTCCCTGGTATCTGGTTAGCAAAGCGTGACCTATGGCTTTGTTTTAGAAACTTCATAAGGAATTCCAACATTTGTTAGCAGGGTAGGTCAATGGGAAAACCTGACTGGTACAGAGCTAGCAGAAGAAAAAGAAGCACATCAGTGATGTCTCTGGGTGCACATGTGTACTTATGTGCGTGCTGCTCATAATAAGATGGTCCTGACACTAAATAGCTATCTCGTGAAACATTTACATGTACCAAATTGATTAATTATTCATTTACTTCCAAACTACTTGCTTGGAAGGACTATTTACTTCCCACCCCCATTAATAGAAGTGACCTAATTGAAAGCTAAGCTTGTGGCCTCGTGCTTTCTAGGTTTAGAAACAAATCTCCCTTCCCCCCGCTAGATCATCACAATGTCAAATGCTCTGCAGACATTTCCCTTGGGAATCTGAAAGGCTAATTAGGGTGAGCTTCACCGTAAAGAATACAGTTGTTAAAACAGCTTTTGTACACACTAGAGTAATGATCATTCTTTTACACACGCAGTGATTTGTTGCTGCAATTTGCTGCCATATATCTCTTAGGAGCTAATTCGTATGTTGTTATTTATTGCACGTATGATTATTAATGATATCTTAGCAACTGCTGGAAGTAACTTATTTCACCTCAGGAAGTCAAGTACTTTAGCTCAATGTTTACAGATCTAAAGAGATATCAATTTCTGTAGAAAATCTGTTCTCCATTTGGTCTCCCCTTCCTCCATCCCAAAACAATGGAGTAACGTCTGAACTATTTTCTTTAGTAATATTGTTTTATGCTGTAAAAATAAGTATCACGGAATAAGAAAAATCTCTCAGTTCTTTCCTACTTAAAGCTCTTACACTAGGGGGAGGGGGGAAAGGAGATGGAGAGAGGGAGAGAGAGATAGAGTTTTAAACACTTCTGAGGAGGAGAGACAAAGCATTACACCCAATACTGATGAGTTACCTGTGTAGGATATGGGACCAATTTCTCAAACTGCTTTCAACATGGAAAGAACAAAGTGAGAGTATAGCTTTTCCATTTAAAAATGCTGTTGATAAATAGAAATCTTGCAAGATCACTTACATATTTCACTTTGCCCTTCCTCCCCTTTCACAATTGGTCATGCTTTTGTGGCTTGTCTTTATGTTCCCAAAATCATCAGTTTTCTGTTCCATGATATTCTATGGAATCTGTATTAAAACTGAAATCTTCTCTCTTGAGTTTTGGGGGAAAAAATGAATTGTAATCAAGAAAGACAGATGAACTCATTCTGCCTAATTTTGATTCCATTTGAACACTGAGTTTCAAAGTGTGACTGTAACACAGGCTGTAATGGAGATGTGCTCTGTTTAGAAGAGGCTGTGAAAAAAATCATGCAAATGATTCCTAATAAAAAGAAGACCAGTGGGCCAGCCTCTTCAGCGCTTTTCTGAAGTCATCCTGCTCATAGTCTGGGTGACAGGAAGTCCTCTGGAAAATACAGCAAGGCTAACTCTAAACATAAGCTGTTCTTAAATTTACTGAAAGTAAACCGATGATAAAAGAGGTGATGACAGTGGATTTTTCAAATGAGAGAAAAAAACCATGAATTTTACTGACTATACAAGATCCACCCCCTCCTAAACTCAGGTGTTAAAAGTAGGCTTGAAATATTATATTCTACATATTAACTTTACAATATGTAAGAAATAGTTAGATATCAGGATATCTAAAGTGTATGGTAAAATTTTCTTTAATTGAAAATTACTCCTGATTGTTTCCTTTTAGGAAAGAAAGAAAAAAAAAAAGATATCCAATGTCCAGAAGAGCTTGCAGAGCAAGTTATAATCTCATTTACATATTATTACTGTAATACAAAATACAGTGATCTCTTTTTGACATATTATATAACTTCCTCAGAATAGTTAATAGCAGCTTACATTCTTCTTTACTTTAAGTTGAGAGCATATGAATAATTTGACATCTGCTTCCAAATGCTTTATGGCCATTTGGTGTAGCAAAATAACTACAAATACAGTATTATTGATTGTTTTTCATTTGCACTACAAATATTATTGGCCTATGCTAACCTGAGTTATATTTCTCTAAATTGATAGTAATGTGACCTGACACCAATCTAACGGAGACCAGAATTTGGTTTAGGTTATAAGACAATATAAATCTGTGAGTATTTGAATTATTTTTTAAATGAAAAATGGGAAATTGATTGGATATTATTCCAGGCCCTATCTACTTTGTGAGCTTATGGGTTTGTAAGGATTTGCATGAGCAATGGCAGCTAACTCACAGATATGTATCTGCATAAATGTGCATGCTGGCAGCATCACATAAACTCACATACATTTATGCTTGTATCATACATATGTTGATAAAGATTACTTAGCCAGCCCATCCTCCTGTTCTGCAAAAATGTACACAGGCAGGAGTAATGCCATGTGGTCAATTATGGTGTGAGCAATGAATGAGAAAACTGTAAGCATTAGCAGTTTTAGCAAATAAGTATGTTACGGATTCATAGGGTGACACTTTTCTTCTACACACATCATGGCTGAACAGTTTTCAGTAACAAATGGGAAAAAATGTGAAGTCTCTTCACGGATATGTCTCAAACAGAAAAGGCAACAGATTTGTCAAAACATTTGTTGTGAATTGTTTATCTGAATGTGATGCTTAATGCTTTACTTCTTCAGTGTAATTTGAGAATCACATGAGAAGAATTACCCAAAAGTTCTAAGGTTTTTCTTGTTAGCATTCTAATATTTACACGTGCAAATACTGTGGTTAGATATACAGCTAAAGAGAGCATCTCTGACTTGCTGCTGCTCCCAAGGTGTGCAAAACTGCATGATGGTGGAAGAATTTAAAGCGCCGAATATCTTCTATAGTGAGAGAAAGGGGGAGAAAACATGACATTTGCTGGAATTTTCCATGGTTGGAAAGCATCTTTTTTGACAACAAGTGGTGCTGCAGGACACATAAGCCCAGCTTGTTCCGAGTACTTAGACTGCAATGGAATCTTTTATGATTCCTTCTTCTTTAACAATATGCCATGACATTTTCAGATTTATGTAGCAAAATAATCTTGTGTCCATTGAGCTCTTCAGAGAATGAAGTTAATGTATAATTTCCAGTCATTTCTTGTTTGTGTTTTTTTGGGTTTTGTTGCTTTTGGGGGGGCGAGAGGGGGTGTGTGTGCAAGTGTGTGTGTGCATGTTTTAAGGAAAAGCAATGTAATATCAAAATACCAATGAAATGATTTGTTCCTAAAAGGCTCTGTAAAGATTCCAGGGCTGAGTAACAACAACAACAAAAAAAAAACCTTCAGGACTGACTGTCCCAGTATGACTGAGCAGACGAGACTTGAAGGAAAGCAATGAATCTGCATATCTAAAGATTACAAAAACAACATCAGATGAAACAAGTGAATATCAGGACTGAAAAGGCTGCAGGAGTTTGCAAGCAGATGTCAAAAAGCATATAAAAAAATGTCAAGAATAGTATAACAAGCACTAGTTGCAGAGATTAGGGTGCTAAATATATGCATGATGAACACACCATGCTAGGGCTTGCTGTCCTAGGAGCTGCTTTGCAAGCAACACTGTAAAAAAAAAACAAACCCTCACTGCCACCACCAAAAATAAATTAATAAATAAATAAATAATAAGTGAACAATGTCTGCAGATAATCTTGGTGTCAGGATATAAACAGGGGTACTAGGCAAACAAAACCATGGCTGCAACGAACTTCCGGAAAAATCTCAGTTGTTGCTGTATCATCAGAGCCTGGACCAGTTACTCTGTTCTGTAAGGAAGGAGAACAAATAGGTACCAATTTTCAATGGAGAACTTGCAGAAAATAATTATGATGAACACTGACTTTTGGAAATGGATTCCTAAAAATGTGAGTAATAAAAAGGTTTTTGGTAGTGCTGAGTGGTCTTACATGGCAGGCAATGGCCAGCCCAAGTGTCAGGGCATTGACAGGGCAGCAAGGCAGGGCCCTGGGTGTAAGGGGAGGGATGCCCACAGCCTGTCCCTCTCAGGGCACTATTGCTGGGGCTAGCCAGTACCTCACCCTTAGAAAACCAGCATGATGCACAGAGCTTTCAGTTTCAGATTTTCCACTTAATTTGTGGTGACTCATCTTTGTTTGTTTATGGACACTGACGTGTGCTTGGCTAATAGAAAACCGATGTCTCATCCCATGAGCAGAGAGCTCATGCTTCATTTCAAAACTGCCGTATAATGGTCAGTTTCAGCATGCAATTTTTGTTTAACTAGTGCACTTGGCACTGCGATCATTGCATGGAAACATTGATTCCCAGTCATCCATATAATGTAATGCACCACCATACTGGCTATCCATAAAACAACTGCAGACTTCCTGTTCAGCACTGCACACTCCTAATTAAGTATCTGATTATGTATTCCACTGATTTGTAAAACAACACAAGTATGAGATGTAAATAAATATGTATAGTCCCTGCTCAGAGAGACTATTTCCACTGAGAGAGGATATACAGCAAGGCAGCACTGTACCTAGTGCTATCTAGTGAAGTTTTCCAGCACAAGCAACAACTGTAGATCTGATCCAGGAGATCTCTCTTGTCACCAGGTGGTTCACATTCCTGTATTAGTCCAGCTGAATTTGTGGATGGCTTTAGGCAAGTTCAAATGAATTTAAAGTGGGGCCCATTTTGGTGAGTAAGCAAAACTGATTCATGTTAAATTGCCATGGGTTACAGAACAGGAATCGTTACCACAGCTCAGCTGCTCAGTGATAAGTTGTCACATGCCAGCTGGGTTTCTGCCTTTAAACCTAAAATGGCGGCTATCAAAGCAAACGTCAGTTACATCACTTCAATCCCTCCAGTCTTCAGGTGAGTTCATCATTCAAATACTTACGCCTTTTTAGAAGCTTATGGGAGAAAAACTCCCTGAGCCTTAGCTGGAAACCTTAGGTCCAGGAAACACATGCAGTAAGCTGGTGCTGCTGCAGCTGCATCCACAGGCAGAGGACATCACACTGAAGGACCAGGAATGGCAGAGACCTGACTCTGATCGATGCATAAAACTTGCCAGAGCAGTTGTGCAAGGATGAGGGCTACTGTAAATGTCTGCCGGTATGCACAAAATGCAGTTCATTCCTCCATGCACAACAGTAGAGGAAATATAGTAGTAGGGTTTTTGATGAATGATGCAGGTTAGCCAACACCTTATTTGCATCACCCAGCTTACTAAATGTAGTTTCCCCTCCTCCAGTTGTTTACCATAGCTAATGAAGCAGGTCTGATTTCACAATCCAGAGACCCAGAAGCAGAAAGCATGATTAAAAAAATGCCAAAAATACGCAACTTCAAGATAGTAAGAAATAAAAAGTTAAAGAAGGCTCTGCCTTACTTCCAGGAAAAAGTCCTTTCATCTCTTTGGTGTGTGAGTCATGCAAACCTCAATTCCCCAAGAGGCTGGCAAATAGCCTAAAAGAATACAAGGGCTGGTGAGGGAGCCTTCGTTTGATCTCCTTACACACCATTTCTGATTTGGCCTCAGTGACTTCAGTGAGACTTCATATGGGCTTACTTTCAGAACTGGGTCCTGTCTGTGGCTGGATCTTCCTCATTCTGACAGTTTATTTTCCATGGCCTATTAAATTTCGTGGTGGGAGCATTGATGGAAGCTGCCAAGCAGTCCTATGGTTATAAGAATTGGTCCATACTTCCCTTCCCTCCATGCACATTTTAAAAAATGATGCCAGAAAAACATAATATACCATAATTCATTAAAAGCAATGCAACCAAACAATTAAAATTTGAGAAAAATTTCCCCCATAAAGACAGAAAGAACAAAACCAGTAAAATTGAAACTGTCTTTTATTAAGAAATGACACTATTTCAAGAGGACTAGTACATGCTGGCAAAAGGAAAAACAAGGCTAGTTAATGATGCAATGCTTAGAATCAAAGAACATTAAGTCTAACACCAAATTAAACATACAAAGAATCGCTACAAGAAACGACAAGCTCTGAAACAAATCGAACAGTCTGAAAACCCATCTTTCTAGCCAGGGAATGGTTAGAGGTCTCAGAAGATCTAAAATAAATTCCAAAAAGCTATAAAAACAAGAGAATGGAAACCACATGCAACATAATGGAGTCTCAAAGCGCCAAAGAACTTCAGTCCAATATAGAAAGATTACATGGACATATATAGGTTACATTCGGCTTGGATGAGTTTTGAACATTTCTTTACTGAAAGCATTTTTTTTTAGTGAACAATACAGAATGAGTGTGTTTGGGGCACATCTGGCAAGCAATCACTCTTACTGACCAATTTACTTGACCTCACTTCTCAAAACTGAAACTATCGTGAAGAAGAAGATACTTCTTTTCCATTTTTTCTTTTTCTTTTTCATTTTCTTTGTTCTTCCCACTTCATACATTATGTGCACTGCTACAGAAATGAACAGAGATTGAGCAATCATATACCTGTACCCGACATGGGAAGTCATTCTGTGCTTTATTATTCTAGTGACTTAGTGAGTATGACAGAGGATGAGGTTTGGTTCTAATTTTGTCATTTCATAACTCACAGTTAACAAAAACACTGTCACTGCAGTAATTAAGGTGAATATCAGTAAGGCACAGCAACAAGTATCTTTTGAGTTTGAACTATCAACACTCCTCAAGAGTTAAGAAAGGTGACAAAATTCAAGCGATGTTCAAGAGATAATGAATGGGACTCCACTCTGACCGTTCCATTACCTAACTTTTTCTTTTCTTTTTTCTTTTCTTTTCTTTCTTTCTCTTTTTTTTTTTTTTTTAAAGTACTCACAATAGGCACTAAATTGACAGCACTCCAGTCACAACTCCAGTTGCACAGATAGCCACTCTCGTGAACAGCCACCAGCAGTGCACCTTTCCTGTCCTGACCACTCTGAGGATGTCTCAGCCCTGGCTCAGGAGGAAAACTGCTGAGGGCTGGAGAGTAGTTCACATTTTATCCTAGCTCTCCTGTTGAGACATCACGTTTTATGAAGACCTCAGTGTGATGCCTGTACTTGTCCACTGAGGAGTGGACTGACCTCACTGGCCCATTTCACATGTCTTAAGTCACCAAATGGTAACAAATTTCACTTCATATCAGCATGAGCCAGATATCAAAAGAAAGACAGCTTCAACCATCCAGTTGCCTGTCTCTGATTTTGCTTGCCCTAACTATGCTTTGTTAGCATTGTTGAAAGGCAATATTTTATCACACAGGTGGAGATTGTTTATTGTTATATTAGCTTTTCTCCAACTTCTTGGAAACAGTTTCTGATAGAGCACAAGCCTCACATTTCAGATTTCCAAAGCTTCCTCTCCTTCATGTGCATAGAGGAGTGTTATTCATAAGAGGCTGTGTCCTCATGCTTTAGTCATTAACAGAAATGGGCCATAGATCATGTCATGTTGTCTGTAACCTAGTTAGATTCTGACAGGAGAGAGCTTCTAAAATCATAGGTTCACATTAGAAACCTTTAAAAACTCATTAGCTTCTGATAATTATCCTAATATCCAAAGCACTAAAAATCACAGAGCTCATTTCTGCCTGAGAACCGACTGTGAATATGCTCAGAAAAAAAGCTCTGCCTCTTCACTTCCCAGAAACAAAAGAAATAGCTGTTCTGAATGTGAACGTTTGGGGCTTGTACAGAAACAGACCGCTTTCTTTCCTGAGCGTGAAGAGTAAAGTCAGTTCACTCAGCAGTGGAGAAGAAAAAAATACAGCAAAATCTTAATTCATTGCTCTGCCTTGGGACACTGTCTTTTCCAGGCCATCTCCTCCTGAATGTTTGATGTCTCTCTGCCAAACTCACAAAACAGTGCATTCCTCTAAACTACATTTATGCAGAAATTTTAGCTGGTTTTGTTGCGGTCATGATAGACAAGGTTTTTGTGAGGCCACCAGTCCTTGAAAGCATCACACTCTGTAAGTGCACCCCAGCACCCGAGCCTTTCGTGGCCAGGGCGATGGGCTGTGTCCTCTGCAAACTATGGGTGTCCAAGAGGCTGCTTCCCCTTGAGCTCTGCAAGGATGTGGCCCACATACTTGTATGTGTTTTGGGTCAAAAACAAAGTGACCCAAAGATACCTTATCTCACTAGTGACTAAGCAAAGGAAGCACCTTTCTTTCAGCTTAATTAGTGATCACTGCGCATGAAAAGCCCGGGATTGCAGGGCATATTACACTCGGAGCTTGAGCACTGTTTTATAAATACATATAGATATAGATTCACATTTGATACCATTGTAGGTGGAAACTGGATCAAAATTTCTTTAACCTCATCCCTTATAGATTTTAGCTAAGGATGGCCAAATCTGTTGCTAGACTTGCTTCTAATAACAAAATCATTTAATCTCGTAATAACAAAGCTATAAAAAATATTGTACTCCCTATTTATTACCTTACTGGCTCCTGAAGATAGTTAGAGGTAAAAAAAATCCTCTTAGAAAAACAGCACAACAGAACAATAAACAACTGTTGAAAAACACGGGTATGAATTTAAGATATACCGAAAGATGATCATGGTATTCACAGCATTGTTACTGTAGCCCTCTTCCTATCACACCTGATATCCTTGGGAATGCAGTTTTCACTATTTTGGGAATGTTGTGCTTCTCTGTTTAGTATGGACTGTGAATTGCCTTTACTGTTTCAAGGGACTAGCACAAGAGGGCTGCAGTCCAGGTTAAGTTTTTTACTGAGGTCTCTGGTTTAAAAAAAATAGCAATCATAAAATTAATTCTTGTGACATCACTTTTACACAACTCACCTAATGGGACCTCCAGAGCTAAAAGGAAGAAGATGACCTAAGGAAGCAGGGACTGTAGCAATGGCTACAGGGGACATGTTCACCTGCATGGGTTAAGTACAGGGGTGGGTACATAAAAGACACTTGTTGGCAATATCTGCTACACAATAATTTAGGTTTTGTCCCCCAGAGATTCGGTAACTGCTATACTGCCAGTATGTTGAGTACTTTTATTACAGAGATTATTAAAATGCCACTTACATTTAAAGAAAAAATCACTAAGGACATGAGCTTCTATAAAACAAAAATTTCTTAAGCCACCGGATTTGGAAGCATAATTCTGGCATCTGAAAAATCAAGCTATGCTCTTTCAGTGGCTTTCACCGTTACTTGCAATAGCCATGGCAGGATCAGGGCAGAGCTCGCCAAGTTCTGATGTTTCCCTGGGAAGAACAGGAATACTTCTGTGCTCTTCAGTGAGGTACCACCAACACTTCTGATATCACCTGTGGAGTTACATGAATGTTTCTGCTCTCATGAGGTGAACATAATGAGCCTCAGTCACCTCCGTGGTCAAAAGAGTGGCTTCTTTGGGTGTGGACAAGCAGAGATGATCCTAAGAGGTATCTGGTTTTCAAAGGCCAAATAGGTAGTTTTCTAAAAATTGGATTCCATAACATACATCCTGCTGTCCACCCAAAACCACAGAATATCTTGTCACCCTTGAAAATATTACATTAAGGGTGTAGTAGAAGACAGCATCAGAGATATTGTCAGTATTAGTAAGTTTAAACATGNAAAGAGTCTGAAAAGTCTTTTCTTACCTGTAATGAAAGTGTCATATAAATGTGTCATTGTGGAGCAATGCTAGCGCAAACAATTGAGTTTGGAGGAGAAAGTTCTTTCCCTTCATTTGACTGCATCTGCTTCATTCATTTTATCCATTAGCCCTATGAAAGCTTCCATTTCAGAGTGTTTGTTGTGAGCTTAGGAAAGCTGTACAGGTGGTGCTGCCTCAGCAGGAAACCTGCTCCTTGCTGAGGGACCGTCAATTATTTGCAGTGAAACTAAAACAGAAGAATAAATATTACATGCTGATGGATATTTGTCAGAAAAGATAGGAGTACTTTCAACGGGACTTGTCAGACACAATGCGTTCTGCATAGCTACATTTTCCATGGCAAAGGGAATAGAGCGCTCCAGCTGCTCCCCTGGCAAGCCTAAAGTTTTGTCTCATAAATTTAAATTATAGATGACATAATGGTGGAATGGAAATGGATTGCACCTATAGAGACAAATCCATTGAAAAACCTTGCACTTGCAAGGAGAGGAGGAAAGAAAGAGGTTCTAACGTGCTGCAGATCTTCCATTTGTTGTGATACTTAGCCTCTCCGTCTCAACACTTTGTTAAGCAATTTGTTTCTTTTTTTCATTTCCCCCCACCTTCACTGAAAGTGATGAACGTTTTTGTGAAGCTCACAGAGAGTGCTAGGTTGCAAATATAACAAAAAGCTTGCCAATGCCTGGGAGACCAAACTGGCAATGCTTTCTGTTGTGTCAGCATTTAAGTATTATCGTAGCATTACCATACCGTGGCATAAAAAAAAAAAAAAAAACATGGAAGCAGTTCTTCCAAAAACTTAATGTTTGACTGAAAGCATACACTGATTATCCATAGGTACATTTGGGTTCTTTGCCAAAACATCATTTTAATATGAACCACTCAGTGGACCTTCCACTTGATCATGAGAAACTCTACTTTTTAATTTAAACCAATATGGCAAAACCTGTACTAGCAGGTTTCCTGCATCTGATACTCATGGGTGGGGGGGGGAGATTATTTGATAAACTGCAGTACCTTGGGGTGATTTGACGGCATTATAAAGAGGCGGTCTGGAGCCTGGAGAAGGCTCTGTTTTGTTGGGTTTTTTTCCATATACTGAACTAGTTATTTTTGTAAAAAGTGCAGAATTCCACAACAAATCTACCTATGTCAATGCTAAAGCAAAGACTTATAAGTGAGGCAGAGGACAGAACAGGTAGAGAAAGGGAGCATGTTGCTCAAGAACAGGTAAAGTGCTTTGTCTCCTTTTTTGTTCTCAATAGAAATAATGCCTGAATGATCAATACAGGAAATCAGAGAAGTGCTGTTGTACAATGTATTATTAAACATCTGAAGCAGTAGCAAGTTTGACAAGCTAGTGGAAATACAACCTGAAGTTTAGGAAAATGGAAGGATACATGTGCTACAGACTAAATTCAGACCCAGATGACTGTCTCACTGTATGAATATACTAGGTGTGCTGAAGAGGAATTTATTTCTACAACTGTTATTAAGTAGAGCCTTGTCCTTTGGTTAATCCCGTGTAAATTCAGCTGGCTGCACTCTGACAAACACCAGCTCTTGGGCAAAAGTAGAAGTAGGATTTAGTCATTCTTCACCCTCCTTTGATCTTTTGCATCCTCTGAACTTTATTGCACTGCACAGTTTGCTAGCAACTGGCACGCTGCTCTCAACAGCAGCACAGCACCAAACAGCCAAAAGCAGAACGAAGAACCTGGGCCCAATGACTTTAACTGCAGAAACAGCTGCTGAAAGGAAATTCATTGGAAACAGAGCTGAAAGTTCACAGGAAACAAACTTTGATTTTGTCTTAAAGGGAAAATCCATCCAAGACTACTCAACAGGGCATACTGCATGAGATCTCAAAACAAAAGTCTTGAATATAAGTGCTATGTACTACTGACACCATATATAAAGAGTTACGGCAAAAATGGGAGTAGAAATTTGGCTTGGAAAACTTCTCCATGTTTTTTGTCTGTCTCTCCTCAGAATGACCATGAACTGTTCTCAGTCATCACTGCAGCCTCCCAGCAGGAAGATGAGGAACAGGAGTCCTTTCTCTTAAGATGGAGCTAAGCCAGCACAGAAAATGAAAATGAATAATATGATGTGAAGACAGCGAGGTGATATAGCCAGAGATCCCCAAAGTCTTTGCTATCTGTGCCCTTTGTTAGGTTGTTTGCAAATAGTTAAATCTTCAAAATTTGAACAAGTTTAATTAAAGGCTACCTAGCATATTTCTGCTCCCTAAATAGATAGGATCTTCCTTACAGTAAGGTTTACGATGAATACAAAATCTGCTTTCCACAAATATTTTTCATTCTCACTTAAAATTTTGCTGCTTCTGCAAACATTTCTGCAACCAAACTTATTTGCTAGGAAGTATGTGAAAAGCAGACAAAAATGGAGTGCAAATACATTAAATGTGAATTCACTTAGAATTTAATAACAAAAAAATTGCACAGCAATTTTGTGCGGCACTTGCCAGGCAGTGGCTGTTAAAGTATTGGAATCAAATCCGGAAAGTTGAATACAGCTGACAGAAATGTGTCTAACACCTGATCATTCAAGATAAGCACCGGAAAAAGTAAAGTGAGGACCAAAAGGGACCAGATTTTAAAAGCATTATGAGACTTGGTGCTTCAATTAGGTGCATGGACTTAGGTTTTAGAAGAACTTTACCCATGTCTATCTGAATGGGTAGCAATGGATCCTACCTGCCCCAGGCAAAAGCCAATTCCAGTTTGAGAAGACACACAATTGCATTGGCAGCAATGGCAGGAGCATTACTTTGAACATGCTAGGGTGTTACATTGAACATGCTAGGGTGTTACTTTGGTCATCCAGTTTGCAGACTTAACTTGATTCGCATGCCACCACCTTACACTACATTGGTGACAGAAAATATACTTGTGTAGGACCTCAGATCCCTGCGCACCAACGGAGATCTGAAACCACACTCCCTATATCCTAGGTAAATATTGAACACTGAGTGCCACCACTATGTTTTGAAGAGACTGACTCCCACACAGTTTTTTGAAGAAAATCACATCTAACTGCAGAGCTGTGAATCCTAAACAGAAATAGGAGCCTCCCTCTGGCCTAAGACTTTGATCTCTGAGTAGTGTTAAAACAACAGTAAGTGTTTGGTATAACAACAGAAGGATTGACGTTCCCAAGCAAATGCAGGATTATTAAATGGGATCAGCACACCTAAGGCACTCATGCGTCAGCTTCAGCTGTCTCTGCATGCTGCAGCTCCCTGTTGGCATCTGTTGGCATCTGTGGAGCAATGCTGAAATATGATGGCTGGCAGTGGAAGCAAGAGCACGTTACCGATGAATCTCAGGGGTAACGGAGCTCCAAAAGCAGTTCTGAAAGCTTTCTTATAGCCTCATTTGTCTTCAGGCGTTGTCTCAAAAGCCAGAAAACTTGGCACAGTAGGATTAGAAACTGGCTGCACTTGTGCTGAAAGCCCCCAGAAGATATGCCCAGCCAACACGGTGCTGCTGAAAGAGGAATAAGTCTCTGGGCCCTCCAGAAGGGGAAAACACATTTCAACCCCCCTAGAAAACCACAGCACACGTCAAAGAGGGAAGTGTGTTGCTGGTCTACATGAACACTCACTTGCACCTGGCAGAGGAGGAAGACCTAAAGAGCCATTAAAGCCTGACTTATGGAAGTGTTTTTTGTCTTGCAAATGGGAGCAAGGCTCAGAGTTTCAGTTGTCTTTGACATAAAACAGTGAATCCTGGGTTCCCAGGGTGTGCATCTGTGCTTGGGTATGGCTTAGCAGCAATATATGCAACAGCATATGCTCCTTATCTCCTAGCTGAATTGCTAGAGGAGCTAGAGAAAGCCAGTTTTAAGGTTTTTCCTCTTCTTCCCGTCTCCCACCATGCTTCTGTTGGTGTGTTACCTCCCTGTGCTGTGCTTTACCCTGGGCTAGGTAAAGAGAGAGGAAGAAATAAACCTGGGGTGGGGTGGGGTGTCTGCTTATTAGGCTTTTTACACTGTTCACTGACTCTGCCATTTCTCCTTTGACTGTATTCCAGTCACTGTAGCTATTAAAATCAAGAGAGTTATTAGCTGCATGCTGAGCCTAAATGAAGCCTTTGGTGCTTCGGAGAATTTCCTGTAACTTTTAACATTACATAATCTCTGTGGTAGCCAGCAAAGCCCTGGACACATGCATTTGGACACTTCCAATCCCATTTTACCTATGATTCTTGTTTTCCATTATAATAACTAATTAGTTTACTTAAGTGCATAGAGGGTCTGTGTTTTGACAATACATGAAGAATCTGAAAAGCTCGGATATATACAGGCTACCAATGCCCACCTCTGATGTCCTGTAGCATTCAATGCATAGTTTCTCAATAGGAGCATTTATAATTTTGGTTGTGCCACACTAGTTGTCTATTACAAATAACATCCCTGGTCCATGGTCAGCTTCACCTTTGAATGAGAGCAGCAGTCTGACTGCTGCTCCTCATATATTTTAACTTCATGCCTGAAAGCAGTTCTGTGGGCCAGATGAACTCTTCAGTGAGAACACAAACTTGCACATGTTCCAGCACACCTCTTTATTGCACTGTTGAAAGACTTTATCAGCTAGATAAAGCAATATGGCATTGTGTGTACCAGTAGAAACAAGCGAAGAATTCTTGCTTTTTTTTTTGCCCTTTTTTTTTTTTTTGTAAGAAAAGTTATTTTCAAATCTGTTGGAGGTTTAGAATGATTTATTTTGCTAATAAATGGATAGTTAAAAAGCTCAAAATGAGGCACAGTGTTGCATCCTTTGTATAAAGCATGCCTACTTGCACTGGGAAATAGAACCTCTTCAGCTTACTGGTAGAAGTGTACATATTTCTTAGATTAAAATCATCTCTGGTGATACTTCATACCAACTTCTTATTTCCAGGAACAATATACAAGCCTTGAGGATGTGATGTGAAGAACAGTATATCCACTTGACACTATAGAGATGTTCCAGATGCATATAGCAGAACTTGGACTGAGTCCAGCACTAAGGGGCTAACACCTTTACCCTCAGATAAAGTGCCATGGGATCTTTTCACAAGAGTAAATTGCAGATTGCAAAACAGTTACCTTAACTAGTTCCTGATGTGCTGTATCACACCACATTCAAATCTCCATCTGTGGTGTCTGCAACTACTGTTCATAAAATGAAGGTTTCAGCACAGAAATAGATATGATGTAGCTCTGTGGTAGTTTCACAGAGCGATTTTCATCATGTCATAGGCCCGGCCATTTGATGTGATAGGTACTTCAAGCTTGCATAACTACCACATAACACTGAGGAGCAATCTGGAGGGCTAGGGGAGCATGCGGACATCATTTTTAATATTATCAAGTTGCACTCTAAATATATTTCTCAACATATTGTTCTTTTCCTGTCTTGCCATATTGGGTTGTCATTCATTGTTACGAAGCATCCACGTACCACCCCAGACATGACAGCATTTTCAAGGAATGAGATGCTTTTAATATAGCAGTATATATAGTACCCAGCCTTGGGTAACCATGTGATGTGTCTATATCATACCACACAACATTACTGACCCATGAAGCAGAGATGCAAGTTTGCTTTCAAACCTCTCGTTGGATCTTCTCTTTCGGTGGGGTCACAACTCATTCAGTCCTTCCCCTCACTCTTGGCTGTTTGTCTAAGCTGGGGAAGAGCAGCAGCAAAGTCCCACAAAGCCATCCCATGGTAAAAGTATCACAAGCAGATCTGAACTAATACTAAGCTATCAGAGTCACTAGAGGAAAAAAAATCCAGTTGACTGGTAGCAGTCACAGACCAAGCAGGCTGGTTTCCCAAGCACTGGGAAGCCTAAGTAAAGACTTACCGCCTTAGCCCGGAAGAGGAAACAGCTGAAACAGCAGTAAAGAAAGGCTTTTTTCTTTTTAAAGTGGGGAAAAAACAGAACGCAGGAATGAGATGTTCAACTAAGAGAGGAGATTCATCCTGATAGGAAAAGAACAAAACAGCAAAGAGGTAAAAGCGAGTAGTTAAAAGTGAGGAGAGTAAGTTGGAAAAAAAGACTTGGGGGGAGGGATAGGCAGAAAAAAGTCTCTAGGAAGAAAGACAATGTGAGAGTCTTCTTGAGTGAAGCAATGATAAATTGTTCCTGGGTAACTCCTCTGATGTGTCTTGATATATCTCTAGATATATGTGTGGTTCCTTTCATGACCAAATTTCCAGCAATATCTTAATTCATTTGGAGGAATTTAATATTGTCTTCCTGACACAGCCCAGAGAAGTAACTAGAGGAAAGTATGTCTCTTCTGAAAGCACAGATGAAATTAGAAGAAAATAATCTCACTGGACACAATAGTTTCCTTTTCTTTCTTTTTTTTTTTTTTTTTTTGGCTTGTTTACAATTTCAGTGAATTTTCAAGTAAGTATATTTTCAAGTATCAAATATACAAATGATAGACCAAGGAACCACCTAAATATACAATACCTACACCTTTCACAGTGACATAATGTATTCTTGCAAATGCACATTTATTTGAAATATGATTTTGAAAGAATTCTGACAATATGTGGCTAAAATTATCTCTGGTATAATTCCACAGAATTAAAGAGGTTGCAGAGGGAGGGAGTAAATTTGCCTCCTGGTGTTATTGGTGGAAAAAAAAAAAAAAAAGAATTTTATGTCAAGATGTTTTTTATGAACTGGAATCCAGTTTCTAATCATCCAGATTGCCCTGTACAATAAACTCTTGATTATGACTGCTGGCGTTAACAGTAATAAGACGAGATGATGTGTAGCACAATTTTCTTCATTCAGCTTTTCATTCTCCCACTGCTCCTAAAAAGTCTCCATATCTTTCTGTTGGTTTTGTTTAAAAGTCATGTAAAATTAGATATTATCAATCAAGTCACACATTCTCAAGTGCAAAAACATTATTTTGTTGATTGCCGTGTAGCTTCGTGGGACGAAGCGGCGTAGCTCCGCTCCTTGTTCAGGAAAGTTGGCAGTGTCGTGCTGCTGTAACTTGCTGCTGAACTGACAGCACAAGCCAAAGCACTGACTTTCCTTTGGTCTGAAGCAGATCTGTGGAGACCGATCGAAGACACTTATCTGCATTCCTTCCACTGAGTAGCTTCAGCCCTGCACTACACACTTCTCTCTACCAAAACTAATTAAACCAAGGAGGAAAAAAAATTAGATGTTTGCACTCAAACAAAATTATTTGAGGAGACAGAACTGCGTGCTGGAAAGATAATCAACAAAAGACTCATTTCTAAATCATAATCTGGTGTTTCCCTGTCTTTCCTGTTCATGCTCAGAGTTCAGAAACCTTGCTCCCCTCGCTCTGAGTAGTTTATCAATGTCAGGAGCTGGTTATAGGCACGAGAACTGAAACCTTGCAGTTGCTGTGGAAATCCTAATGTGAGCAGTAGGACTAGCGGGGTTCCCCAGTGTCCTTGGATTGCTGCTGAAAATAAGAGAGATATGTATATGTGGGATTTCAGACTTTGGGGAGTTTTTCCTCTATTTCAAGCATCTCTCAAGTGTCATTGCTCGATCAGCTAGATGACTTTCTTCTCTAGCTGGCTGAGATGTTTGTCCAAAATTTTTATTTAGCCCTACGCAAAAAAAATCTTCTATTTCTGTAATACCAGAGACATTCATGTGGCTGATGTTTTAAACGGATTGATGGAAATCCTTTTTCCCTTCCAAATAGTTAAAACATCATAATTCTACACTGTCACAAAACATGCTAAAGGAGTCTACATGGATTCAGAACATATCAAGTGCAAGGTACAAGCAATGGGATTGAGTGGAAAAAAAGTCCAGGGCTGGGAGTTGAGACCAACAGGATTTGTAATGGTTTGTGGTAGCTAAAGAGGTGCCTGCACCTTCTTTAGGTGTTGGTGCAGCTCCTATGAGGGAATCAGCTTTAGGAGAAATCAGTTAGCTAACCAGTGCAAGGTAACTGGTATAATACATGCAAAAAGCAAGCTTGAGAGCCTCACAGAGACTACTTGCAGAAGTGGGTGAACTAGACTAGGAAGGAGGTACCCATACACTGTGGCAACTCTCCCAGTGATGCAGATCTGCTGCTGTCAGAGAGTGCTAAGGACAATGCCGGGTGCCCTCAAGCTGCCGCACTTATTCTGGAGCTAAAGAGAGGCATGATATGCCTGAGCCGCCAGCTGAGGCAGGTTTGCAGTGTCTTGCAGGGTGAGAGCATGAGTCCAGGCTGAGGAGCCAACAGCCACATCAGGTTCCCCATGGCCTCAAGCAGCTGGAACGGCTGAGGAGAACCAGCCTCTTCCCCTGTCTTTGTGTGATCCTAAAACAGCCCAGGTCCACATCAGCTGTCAGGATAATTTCTTCTACTTTAGTCCTGAGAAGGGTATACCCAGCTTGCTTCAGAAGAAATTTTTTTGTGTGTGAAAAGATGTTTATGCTATGTATGGAAAAACCAATCTTCCTTGAGCCAAAAGCATTGGCAAGATAATGAAATATCCCACTTCTGAGCAATTTCTGTCTCACAATAGAGCCTGGAGAGGTTTAAAGCCATGTAAGTGCCTTTCTACATTTCTGGAGATTCTGACCTTGTGTCTGCTGTTTCACAGCGGAGGCAGAGATTTGATCCCCAGCTGGCCATGAACAGCAGGCTCCCTTGAAAAACTTCTTCCTACACAGGACTGTAGACAGCTCTTGCAACACTCCCTTTCAGTAGGTGACCTCATGCACATGGCATTTTATCTTCAGAGCTCGCTGCCCATGCCTGATACACAACTGGCTGCACAAACAGCCCTCTGACAAAGGCCCGCAGAGGCAGAAGCAGGCGCTGAAGCACATGGCTCTTTTGCAAGAACTGCCTTGTCTGAGCCTTCCTTCTCAAGGCTGTAGATAATGCTCATAACTGTCTTGCCCACAGATGCTGACTGACAGTGAGAATCTCCCTCCATCTGAGAGAGACTGCAAAAGAAAATGAAGGGACCCACCAGCCTGCACCTCCAGGCTCTGCTTGGTTCCCAAAACCGGAGTTGGGTGCAGTCATGACCCACTGTGTCTCTGGGCACCCGCTATGCCAGCTTTTGTCAGGATTTTCTCTGCCCTTCTCCCTTAGTAAATGACCTTTGCTAAATCTCTTTTTGTTGCCTGCCACGTTTTTTTGTTATGGCAAGTTGCCACTTTTTAGAGATCTTACACCAGCCTCACAGAATGGAACTAACACTCACTGATTTCACACACTTTGGCACAGAAATAAATATTTCATACATGCAGATAGTCCCCATGAGACTGCCAACCTCACTAGAAGGGTTCATTGTCAACTGCAGTTATCACACCACCTGAATAATAATTATTGCTCCTTACTCAACATTGCCCCACGAGCCAAAGAGACATGGCAGTGCTTACCTCTTCTACACAAACCAACAGAACCAGCAGTTCTGTTGTGAAGCAGAGCATATGCTGCATCTTGTTCTAACTGAGACACTCCAGAAGTTGAGGAGTATATTTTATCCATTGTAGGAATAATGCTACCAGGAGTCTCTGCCTAAATGATACATCACCACACCGTATTGCAGAGCGGAGTTGTAACTTAGCATGTGCATAATGTGTGTTTAAATAAGTATGCATACACATAGACACGTGCATGCATATATATGTACTTGGGTATGTGTTGGTGTGTGCGCATATGTATTTATAAACATAAATACACACATCATTTACATACTTATATAAATACATAGAAATATACACATATTTATATTTATACACACAATAATTTCACTGGGATTTTGGTTAGCCATCTTAAGGATTTTATATGCCTAGGTTGAGAGGTAAGATAAAGCACTCATCTGAAGAAATGACGTACTTTTAAAATTATAAAAGAATATTTGTTTCAGACCCAGAAATGAAGATTGGCAACCTGAGAAATGCAAGAAAGAATTTCAGAGCCAGAACAATAACTTGCACACTGCAATTTGTTGCTTTGCTTCCTTCCCCCTAGTCCCCAAAACACTATCAATACATACAAATTCCTCAGGAAAGAACAATTGTGGAGGTAATTTTGAACCTTCCAGAATGCTGCTAAAAAGTGACTGAGTGGCATTATTTAACCACTGAATCAAAAGCAGAAATACTCAGAAGTACACTTTCAGGCTACTGTTCTTGACCTTCCCTAGACCACAGAGGTCTCAGTAACCCTTGCTGACATGACAATCTCCAGGAGAAATAAGAGATTTCATTTTTTCCCAGTGAAGCCATAAGGCTATTCTTTGGAGTACAAAACCAGCAGAGACATTTGTAAAGTAAGCATCAGAAAAGAGCACGGGATTCCTTTTACAGCTCCTATTACAGTCCTTGCACCAAATGTGACAGTTACATGCAATGTATAAGAGCCTAACCACTAGTGGAGTTACAAAAATACGCCACGAGACCCACCAACACAAGACCCACCAACAACCAAACACAGTTCATTTCTCTGAGTAGGAGCAATTGTCCTGCTACTCCCTCAGCCAGCAGAGCAGGACGTTGTAGTGATACAGTTCAGGAGTGACAATTGTATTCAGAGATGAATATTTAATGAAAAAGCATTGAAACTGGGTTACTGTTTGGTCTGAGCCATCTTTGTCTCCCCTCTCAGCCTCCAAGGGAGGGAGCTGAGCCCTGAGCATGCCAGTCCCACAGGTTGGTGGGACTCCAGCTTCTCCTCCAGCTGAGGTCAGAAGGGCTGGACCCTGGGGCTGGTTGAGGAAAAGTGGTGTCACTTCAGCTGCTTGAATGAAGATTACGTGAAGCCTGGACCATTTAAAGTACAAACAGTTCACGAAACACCCAGTGTCACTTTAATGAGAGGATACTGCTGACTCCCTGTACAGGTTGTGGCACAGAATCATGCTTTATGCTTTTTCCTCTGCAAAATTTAAAACTTCTGAAGTGAATTTATTGATCTTCTAACAGTTGTTAACATCATCTTTGCTTCCCATCATCTTAACTTTTTAAGCCATTTTGTTCAGGGGAAGGTCGTGCACCACTTCTCAGCTTCCGGGTGAGCACAAACATGAAGTCCTACCTGTGCTGCAAGTACAGCTTTTCTGTGGAAAGGTAAATTTGACACTTCTGAAAAGAGAGCCAAGGCAGACAGTTGTATTCAGGTACACCAGAACCCTCCAGAGGCGTGTTTCTGTGGTACCTGCATGCGGCAATGCCCTTCTGCTGTGCATCTGCTGCCACGGAAGCACTGCATGGGAGCAAAATATGCTCTCTTCTTCCCTCTCCTCTCGCCTCTGTGAATGAATCGCTTTGCACATCGCCAGATCTCGTTAGTATTTAGAACAGGTCACAAAGTTGGCCTGGTGGAATAAGACACATCTGAGGCTCTCCATTCAGGAAATTGAGAGGGAAAGCCTTTGGCTCGTGATGTTCTGACACAACACAGGCTAATGTGTGGTGGAGAGAGAGATCTGCTGGCAGCCTTTTTAATGCTTCCAGGTGGATTGCTATTTGACACACCGCAGAAGACACCCATGTTTATTGGCATTTACTTTTTCTTTGCAGGAACAGTCACACTCTCCAGTCACTGGTTTTCTTGTGGCTTTCCCGCTGAGCATGTAAGAACAGGATGTTCAAGAGTTGTCCCATATGGTGGCATGCTGTCTATTGTTCAGATGATTGGCTTCAAGCACTGGCTGGCTTTCACTTTTTCTTTGAATGGGTTATGGCTGAAACTTGCATCAATTGTTGGAATAGGGTGGAGAAGCAGGGAATCAGCAAAGGGTGAACCCACAAAGGGGTTTCTTTTCATTACATGAATTTAACACATCTGCTGTAGCTATATTTCTTTGTGTATTAAGGGCATTATGGTTCAAATTAGAGGGATATTTTAAGATCATAAGAATAGAATTCTTTTTTAATGTAGTGGTGTGTATTTTTGGTTTCATTATAATTCTTATTTGTTTTAACACATTTATGATTCCTACAGAGCTCAGGATAATGTGTCTACTTATGTGTTTATTTTGGATGTTTGTTATATTTTGGTTAAATGTAGGTTTACCAGTAGACTTGATTAAGCTGTTTTTCTAGTTTCCTGGACTATTGGGAGCATTCTCATGTACAACTGAATGGTAAGACAAAAGCTGTCTGCTTTAAGTGCAATAAAATGAAAAAACCTGAGGAGATAAGGTTGACTGCATTTTCTTCTGTCAATAATTGTTTGCTTTCTTTCTCTTGTAACAGTTCTTTCACATTTTTTTCCTCTGGTTCTTTCCAAATACAGAGAGAAGTTGCAAAGGCATAACAGGAATCTTTATAGAAAAAACTTTTCTATTCTGGGTAAGAGAATAAAGCATTCAGAGTGCATCAAATTATATAATGCTAAGACCTGATAGTAATGGTTATGAATTACTTTCTGAACCCAGCAGGTGACAAATCTCTGTCTTGAAGTGTAAAGGTCGATGGTCCTTGCAATTTTGGCCAGGTCATTGTAAATCTGTTTTTCAGGACTCTCAGTGGATATTCATTGTTTTGTCTAGCCTGCCTGCCCCTGTAAACTAGTTTAGCTTACAGCTTTCTGGTTAGTATGGTCAAAAAAAAAAAAAAAAGCCAAAATGGCACATTTTTTGACAGAATAAATAACCGAATTTTAATATTGAAAATTCTTCTTTACCTACACCACATTTAGCAGAATTTGAGGAATATGGAGGTCTATCTACAGTATAGGGACCAACAGGTTTGGTATCCTTTATTTTAATACCAAACACTTTCTATTTAAAAATCTAGATTTTCATTAAATAAGGGGGGGGGGAACGACACCACAGTTGACAGATACACTAAAATACCAGTTTGTCATAAAAACAGAACAGCCAAGATATTCACAATGAGACATACACAGACTATCCTGCTACCTCAAAGCAAACCCCCCAAGCCCCAGTCCCTCAGGGCAGCTGAGGACACCTTTCCCAGAGCTGTTTTCTCACCCATTTCCATCTGCCCACAACCAATCTCCAGAGATCAGTCAACTCAAATGTTGTTGGATTTTAGACCTGAACTCTGAAGATTTGGTTCAAACCAGGTTTGCACCCATAGCTGAAGCCTCTGAACACAAGCAAACATGAACAGCTTTGCCAGGATTTTTTGGAACCTGTGTGCCACTGACATTGTCAAGAAGAGGCACATTCAGAGGTGGGAATATGATTTTGCCATTTTATAAGCAAGATCACATTGCCTTCCCTAATCACGTAGTGGCTTTCCACTCTAATTTATTCTTTTCAGGGAGGATTTTGTTGGATGTGTGGGGGTGATAGCATCCTTGTGCCACAGAGCTCTGGCTGCTGTGCACTGACAACGTCCCTGGGGGTGGTGTGCGCAGGTTTGGGGAGCGCTACATGAACAGGACTATTAAGTACACGCTCTATTTGAGCAGGCATGCACTCCGGATCTCTTTTCTCTCAACTCATTATCAATGGTGTGTGTGTGTTGGGATGGGGGGACTGCTTGAAATTGCAAATGAGCTAATTTCCTTTTGCAACTGTGCATCAGGAACTGAGAAGTTTGTAGCACTTCTTTCTTCCCAAGCAGACTCCACACCCCAAGGAGCACTTTTAAGGGTCCCCCCCCAACACCCACACATGTTCTTTTTCTATCCCAATTCAAAATTTCAACAGCACTACTGTGGAGGGAAATACTTGCTAAAATAAAATGTGATGCCTGGAAGAGAAAGAATTATCCAAATCTAATTATTAGACACTGCAAGCATTTTGAGAGTCAGAGATCCTACTGAGATGGTAGAAAGCCTCATAAGTAATGCAGCAGACAGGTTTTATTTCATTTCTAGGAGACTATTCATCTGTGGATACAAAGAATCTTTGATAAGTATGCTCATGAAAAAAAACACTATCATTTTAGTGACACTATCTATTATTAGTTAACGAGTACCACTGATACACCGTCCTGCACAACATATGAAGTGTGCCCAACTTGTAACTGGTATAATCAGGGAGTAAACAACATGCTGATTATTGGCACGTCAGCAAGCGCATGGAAGGAGAGTATGGTAGGATACAGTTTTAGCCAGAAATCCTTCACAGAGGTTTTCCACAGCTCTTGAGGAAGAGAGGAGAAGCACAGCATGCAGTAAGCCCACGGAGAAGACCCTACAGATATCAGTAGTCTCAGATGAGGTCTTCAGAGACTAGTGCTGCAAAACTGTTGCTGAACTTTTCTAATGGTGACAGCTGGACTATGAATCACATTTAGCAAAGAACCAAAGACCTTAATATGAATGAACTAATTTCACATTTTAAGCTAGATCTTTTTAGTCTTTATATAATTTTAAATTGAGAATAGCACTGTTAATTGGTTGATAACAAGACAACATGTACGTGTCCTCGTGCATGAAAATGTGTAAAGGTGTGATTGAGTGTGCTATAATTTCTTTAACTGATTTAGAATGTTTTGGTTTTATACTAATAGAAGTTTACTAGTGGAGCATGTACCATTTCAACATTTGAATTCAATTTTTGTAAGCAGGGTGACTTCTATTTATTCTGATCCAACAATTTGTCTGGCTCTACTTTCCTCTTGTTATATTTCTTTGTCCCAGGTGTTGCATTGTCAAGAGAGACTTGTCAATGGTCTGATATCCACTCTCATTGCTGTTCTGTTTTCATGATGTTTTACATCACCTGTTTTGGATTTTCAGAGGACAGTCCCACACCCAATATTTCTGAAAGGTATAGCAGTAGGCCAACCATGTCGTGCAACAAGAAACACTGATTCCTGGTGCTGCAAAGAAAAGACTTAATGGCTAATGTGGTCTCCTGAGGAAACAAGGCAAAGCAGCCAGGCTCTAGATGAGGGTATTTGTTAGTCAGGTCCCAGCCATACCAAGTTATACCAAGTTTCATGGAAGTGGAAGAGTAGGGGACAGGACTCCCGTCTCTCTCCTGAATGCCCTCCCGTGAGCAAGGAATCAGTCCAAGCTCACTCTGTCAGAGATGCTGGAGAACGCACAGTGAAGGCAGCTGTTCTGAATGCTCCAGCTCAGCAAAACCTTATCATGTGTTGGACATTGGGTTATCTGACTGCTAGACAGAAACCCACAGGAAAACAGGCCCGGAACTGCTTGTCCTGCTTTCAGATCCTGCCTTCAAGCTCTGTGAACCCTTTGGGGCTTCAGATTCCCCAAACACACTTTTCTTGGGGGAGCTTTGGATTACTGAAAGAGTTCTCAAATGGTTAGGTTGATGACAGGGTTAGTGATAGAAATATCTAACAATACTTCTAGTTCACATTGACACTGATAAATTGCAATATTCAATACTATTTCATGGTAACACTGTGAGTTAAAGTGCTCTCGATAACATAAAAATTACCAAAGTGCACCTCCACAAAACGTGCTGTTCATAATTTTTCAGTCAATTAATATGGAAAATGTAAAGGAGAGTAGATTGTTTTCTATATCAACAGTTCACTGAGAAGATTGTTTTAATTACAAGGCTCTCACGTCTTTTTATATTAGGTGTCTTGTTGAGGTTGAAAAGCCATTAGTGTCTCAATGTCTTGCAAAGCTTTCTCTACAATTGTATAACAGCTACTTAGCAGTTATATGCAGCATACCATTTAAACAAAATTTAAGTCCACAATTACTCTGTTAATAAAATGTAAATTTAAAAATACATGCAACCATCAGGAAGATGGAACATTTAATTCTCATTTAGCTTCCCACAGAATGAAGGGTTAATTTGGTAAAAGAGATAAGAAGACTGCAATAATTGCTCTTATCTGCTGTTTCGTGGGTGAAAATAACTTCTGAGACTGAATTCTGAGGCCTAAATCATGTCTTCATTTTACCTAACTATAACTCCCCTGGAACATTAGAAGGAACAATTAGCATAGATCTACCTGTGTATCTGAAGTTATGGTTAATGCACGGGAATGGTGTGCTTAATTTTACTGCTTTGAAAATATACCCCTGGAGAATAAAAGAAAGACTTCGGAGTTCTCAATAACAGTAAAAAGGGAAGAGCTTGATTTATTTACTTTCTTTTTCATGATAACCTTTCTCCCTCTGGTCTTAATACTCTGCAAAGAGTATAAAAATATGGAAAAGTGACGAAGAGGATTCCTGGGAAGTAAGGGGCTCAGCATGGGGAACAGTAACGTGGAAATATTGTTCCAGCATGTCTTAGCCAGAAGACAGCATCGACTTTGTGGATTTCTTCTAACAAAGCTACAGTCTAATGAATATATTACACAGCGAGCCTTTCTGTGACTGTCACCATCATGGAGGAAGAAAAAGAGTGAGCATCCAGGAGAAGCAGCAATGCAAGTCAGGTCTTCTTTTTAAGTAAGGTCTTGTGATGCTGGAGCAGTCAGAAAAGTGGCAGCAGAAGATGAGTCAAGAGTAAAGTTACAGCAGTGAAGGTATGCAGCATCAACCAGTAAACAAGCCTCTGGTACCACCAAAAGTAGTGGTCAGGAACCAGGGAGCAGTACGAAAAAAGAGGTAGCCTTCACCAGTCCTGAACATCACACAGACATCAGGGAATATTCCTCAGTACAGAAAACAGCACTGAATTTCCAAGCAAAGGGGGAAGGGAAGGGAAGGGAAGGGAAGGGAAGGAAAGGAAAGGAAAGGAAAGGAAAGGAAAGGANAAGGGAAGGGAAGGGAAGGGAAGGGAAGGGAAAAAAGTCTCAACAGTTAAGCCTTAGTGAACATGACTGATCCTGTAATCTGGAATTAAAAGACGATGCTGAGGGACTTTCACACCCAAACATCATTGAAAACCAAGGGTACTTCGCCAAAGCCAAGAGTAAGAGCTCTTTGCACCTGCCTGAAACTCTTAGCCATATGTATCTGTTAACTCACTCCCTAGAGGCTGCTCAGGAACCAGTAATTTGAATATTTGCTGTTGCCTTTGAACAACGTGCATATTGGGAAGTCACATCTCCTTTTTGGGACAGAATCTTCTCCCACTATTGCTTTTCTAATACAACTCCCTGTTGAATGAATGAATCCTTCTCTTTTACAAGGTGTATAGTCCCAGTCAGAAAAATGTTAAGCAGCAGATCCAGGGAGATATGTAGGCATCTAACTCCTATCATGCACTTAAATAAGATTTATGAACCTAAATCATAATTGATGTGGTCCTATATGGTTTGTCTGGGAAATGTTGAAGGTGAGTGAGCTACTCCTGCAGCCAGGGGAGCTCCGTTTTAACGCCAGCTCCTTCTTTGTCATTGCCTGACCTTGCCTGTAAAGATCAGGACAGTTATTCACACCTCCTAAGGAGCTCACATGTCTTATTTTGAGGTGGAATCTTTTTTTTCAACATTTCACTGGTTGAAATTTTACAGTGGGGAGCATTTCCTGTTATGTTCCCCTGCTGATCAGTAAATTATTAAATTCTGTCTCCCAACAAACTACAGTTAGAATGTGAATAGCAACATGAATTTTCATGCATAGTTTCACCCATCCACCTCATTTTTAATGCTCGCTATCCACTCAGAATGAGTTTGTATCTACAAAGGAAAGCTGCCATGTTTTAGCAGTGTCTTAGAAATATACCATTAGAGGCTACATCAAAAATATTTAGCAAAAATTTTTTGAAAAAGTGCTAAACTGTATTATTTCCTGTGTTGACTGTATTATGGAAGCTCACCCACAAAAAAAAATTAGCCATTGCTATTTATTACACATCACCATAGCCTATATTCCAGATCAGGGTATACTCAGTGGGAAGAAAAGGAGAGACTGAACACTGTACATGGAAAAAATAGAAACAGTGAAAACAAAAAGTTTACTGCAGTAGCTGGTCTGCAGT
Source organism: Chauna torquata (assembly GCA_013399475.1). Lineage (NCBI taxonomy): Eukaryota > Metazoa > Chordata > Aves > Anseriformes > Anhimidae > Chauna > Chauna torquata. The sequence continues at coordinate 167,437 of VXAL01004211.1, read as the reverse complement.
AACTTACAAATTACTAACAACTTATGTAAGTTTTACATGCCTATTCCATCTGCTATTCATTAAAAAAACACGTTGCTATGGTAACTGCCACATGCCATGGTATTTATGCTGCTTCTGATGTACAAAGCATAGTTTGTGTAGGAGTGTGTGTATGTATATGATGTGGCAGCTGTCGTCTCTGCCATTTTGTTGCTGCTCTAGAAAAAAATAAAGCAAGTAGTGGCTATGAATACTCATTTGAGTAACGATACTCGCGCCCATTTGACTAAGGGCCCACACAAAGCTCCACATGGTTATCATCTGACCAACCCACACACGGGGTGTTCTCGCAAGGGGGCAGAGCCGGGTGGGCTACCTTTAAAAATAACACCAGTATCTGTCACAGAATTAACTGGCTAAAGGCAAAAAAATACTCTTATTTTTAGTGACAAACAGAAAACAAAGGCTTTAAGAACGACCTTCATCTTTCTTTTAAAAATATACATGGGAAATAGCACAAATGTCTATGCCCTTTAAAAATGTGTAAATGTTATGTGCAATGAAAAAGGAGGCAGCTCAAAATACTTCCTAATAGTTCTCTTTCTTTCCACCATTTAAAAAAGAGTTCTTGCTAAAGATGGACAAGCCAGTAAGAACAAAATAGACAAAAAACTTGTCCAGTACTCAAATCACACTGAACCTCTTTTGAGTTTTAATAGTTTTGTGATATTTTTGTTATGTTTGACATCAATTTAACATAGACATTTCACAAGAAAAATATCATTCAAAAGGCCATTTACATGCCATTTTAACTTCATATAGCATAAATTGATGTCTATTATGATATTCAGAGGGGGACCTTGTAAGATGACTAACTTGATACCTGCTGGTGTTTAATTGTTTAATTCTGCCAGAAAACTGCCTGAAAACTGTGGTTTTCCAGTGTAATCTATCTACCTTCATTTTTATTGGGCTTGCTTGTCACGAGCTATTAGCAAACAGCTGTTTCAAAGTTCATGAATATGATCTGACCTCAATGGTGACCTGTTACAGTACCAAAAGATAAAATCTCTGAACTCCTGTTGAATATGCTTTCTTGTCAAAAAAAAAAAAAAAAAAAAAGAGAGAGAGAAAGAGAGAGAAAAGCAAAGGAAATTGGCTGCTGTACCTTCAATTACAATAATCTGAATAGTTTAATAGATAAAGGAAAACTGCTACTTTGTGGAATATGCCCACTTTCATAAAACTGGAAAGCTGAAAAACTGTCTGTTCTCAGTGGAGAACATGGAGTAACCTGTTTTCATGAAAAAATACCTGCAAACTGATTAATAAAATGAGATGGAAAGAAGGGGCAATACCGATGACACTGGAGATTAGAAAGGCAGTCTGGCTATACTTATTAGCCTTCTTGCACGGTTTTTGACAATGACAAATCAACAAACCATATCAGAGTCCTGTATTACAGGAAATGAACCGAAGCAGCTGGTGCAGAGCTGTTGCGTGCACATCTTCAGCTTTCAGGTGTCCCAGACTCATCCCGTTTTGAAGAACTCTATAGATAAGAAATCATGATATACAGCTGTGCAAAGATTACAAGGATGTAAACAGATGGTTTTCTTCAGAAGAATGTATTTGGCCCTTACAGAAAATATCTCAAACATGTATGTTGAGCAGAATAAAAAGTAAGAATCACTTATTTATGTGAAGGAGATTTCAGGCCTCAGTCTGCACGACTTTGCACATTATAGAATCACTTATAGCCTTAATCATAAGGGCTTATAAAACGCTCTTCCTCATCAGAATTCTCTTTTCATACCTGCACCTGAGACTCCATGGTAGGTGACCATACGTGGATCTGACAGTGCTTTGTCATCAAGTACCTGATCCTGCAGTTTTTTCTCTCAGGTGTATTCTGAAATGTACCTCTTTGCTCTCACAAACAAAAGAATGAAAGAGCAAAACCTAGGAACCGGCACTTTCCACAGGTAGAAAGGAAAGGAACTATTATAAAAACCTCTCTCCTTATATTAATGATTCTTGATGGGAATTACAGCAGCCTCCACTCCTCTGATTTTGCATCTAATGCCTCTGACCCCAACAGGCTGTTCCAGCAGGCAGGCAGTTAGCAGAGCCAACATGTCAGACACTAACCCTGAGACAACAGCCAGAGCAGGCTATCACAAGAGTCATTACAACCTTAAAAATGGAATCCTCAACTGGCCAGTTAAGCCTGCTTCGAGCTGTCAGGATGATGCAAAGCAGCAGCATCAAGTCACAGAAACTGGCACTTTCAGTTTCTAGAGTAAAAGAGTGAACAGAAATCCTACGCTAAAGAGTTTTAGGATTCCTGAGGCATAGCCCCTGTTCTGTGTGCTTTTGGATTTTTCCTAGAAAGCTGTTAGCATTCATAACTAAATCCTTCACACAAACAGTATCTCAAAATAAAATAAATAAATAAATAAATAAATAAATAAATAAATTGAGTCCTAGTCAGTTTGCATTCCCAGTTAGAACCAGCCTGGCGTGCATCTGTTAGGCAATCTTATCCCAAACCAACTCATACCACTTTATACAACCCATATTTGCTTTCCAGGTCAAGTCCAATGTAAGGTATTTTAAGGATTACGAAATCCAGGGTGGAAGTATTTTGTTCCAAAGAAAATAACTACTTTATTTGTTAAACTAGATTAAAGTCAGAGCACTGGGTACATCTAAATCTTGAGGAAAAACTGGTAGATATAACTCAGTAATTCCTGGAGCTCTGTGTCATTAACCATTGCTATTTGGCCCAGATTGTTCCACTTACTTAAATGGGGATATTTTATCTACCATTTCATTTCTTCCCTCTGTATATTCAGCTTTAATTACCCTTTCTTTCAGGATAGTACCTCAGGTAGTTATGACTGTTGTGCAACAGGGAGCTTGGGAAACATCTTCATCTTTAAATGCTGTTACAGGTTTTAGCAGGTGTGTTTGAGTCTAGCACAGCACAAATGAAGCTATCCAATGCAAGAGTTAGACAATATGGACCACATGCACAGAGGGGTAATTAGCACAAGCAGGGGAATAATCTATGATAGTGGAAAAACAAACAGAACTCATTCACGTTGAACCTGAAATCCCAATTACATTGCAGAACACAGATGTTAGTCCCATAAAATAAATACAATCAGCACCTTTGGGTTATGATTAAATCCTGCAGGCACTGAACAAAATATATACCTTTTCCCTTTATAACACGTTTTGCTTTTAGCTTGGAAGCAAACATTTTTGCACCCAATTCCCATCATAGTTATTTATATGAAGAAAATGGTATTTAGTATCATTCCTTTTCTAGCTTATAACATACAAGAAGCTCCTCTCTCCCTCTCAAGAGAGGGATAGCAAGACTAAGATCAATGATTCTGAAAACATAATCATCCAAGCCAGGATTTCCCAGGAGCACAATTAGTCCTCCCTTTCTTATCCTCAAGTATAGACCTCATTCCCTTGCCCCTGGCTAACTCCAGACCATTTCAACAAAATATGATCTAACATCATCCCTGGAACAAGACCAATTCTTCAGGATGCATCTGAAGATGTTAAGTGAGGCTCAAAATTCCTTCTTTGAAGGTGTCTCCTTGACACTCCTCCAGAAAGTGACCATAGAAACAATAAAAGCATTTTAGATTGTCATGCACACATATTAGGAAGGCGGGTGTTGGGATCAAAGTGGTTTACAGGCTTATAATGGAATCATGCTACGTAAAACACAGGTTGTCTGCTTTGCTGTGCATAGAAAATACAGCACAATATACCTCCTGTCGCAGAGTAATGAAGTCTGTCCTTATGGGATATTTCACATAAGTATTTCTAAGAAGAAAAGCAGTAAATTGCCATGAACTCCCAGGATAAAGCACAGTGTTTAGCATGTAACACTAGCAAGAAATCAGAGCTTTTTTTATTCCTGTCAGCCATAAATAAATAGTTAAAAAAAAAAAAGAAGAAGCCATGGTACAGAAAATGCTTGTTTTCTTTCTTTCTTTTTTTTTTTTTTTTTTTTTTTCTTTTTCCAATCTAAATAATATCAACCCACCCCTACACTTTTGGGAGTGATTTTCACAGTGGGGTTCCTACTTAGCCCTAATTCTCAGGTTTCTATAAAAATGATGAGCATCGCAACCCTTGGATTTAGTGGGAAAAACAGAATCTCTGAAATTCAGGTCTTTAATGCAATGCTTAGACAGCTAGCCACCCAACAGAAGTTCAGTTCTCATTTGGAAAGCAAGCTGTTCATCACTGCTAATAAGATACATTCGTGTACTCAGCCAGGGCATTCCTGGACAGGAGACGTGGCAGGTTTCTGTGTTTTGTGATACTTTACCTGTAACGTGTAAAATCAGGCAGCCAGCTCTGTGATTTAACAGTGTTGCCCAACTTCTTCTCGTATACCACACAGAATTAGGAGGCTTGAACAAGGGGTCAGTAAGGACATCGGGCAATGAGGGTCTTCACCACAGAAGGAAAAAGGCCCAGAAGAAGGAGTTTCACAAGTGGTGCTCCCTGTCCAGGCTGTCTGCAGGTATAGATTAGGTCTCACTGAAGGTAGTACTTGATGTATGAAACTATTCGCCTAGGCATCTTCCCATGGGGACAGACGGAAAGCAAGTAGAACATTTTCCGCTCATCCTACAGAAGCTCTTGGGATCTCGTGTAGCTAAGTGCATAAGCCATGGAGCTACCAGGACAGGAGGCTACAGGCAGGCAGGATATGCTTCTGTTGTAAAGGGAAGTGGAGAATTCAATTCCCTATCCTTAAGTGCCCTAAGGTCACATGCATGAACCCTTTGAAAGCCAGCAGCCACCTTTAAATGGGAGGCATAGGTGAGGACTCAACACAGAGCGCATGAGGGATGGTGCTCCCCCCTGGCTGATGGGAGCTCTGAGCCGTAACATCTACGAGGTCAGATTTCCCAGGAACCTCTTTGCTTTCTGAGTCACCCTGGGAGCAGCCAGACCTGAGCTGCAGTGGGCTATGAGTTTTTGGACATGATTGCTGGATAAAGGAAGGACCCTACTCCGTGACCTCACTAAAGCACAGACGTGACAGGAGGATTTTAGGAGTGCAAGAAGCAATACATGTTCATAGTAAAGGCAGAGGGCAAATAGCTTTTTCACCACCTCATCTACCAAATTTTAGGCCCAGTCCAATCAACCAGATTGGTCCAATCTCAGTGCTGGGAAGGACCCTTAGCTGAGACTGGGGACCCACATTGTTTTTCCCACCCTGCCAGGCAAAAATGTCCACTTATATCATCCGCTTTCTGCTTGTTTTGCCCTAGGTGGCATTTTGTCTCTCTCTTGGTTTGAGATACAACCCTGTGTTGGATCCTTCGAAGCCATATGGGACAGGGATGATGTTCACTGATGTCCACAGGCCACAGCTTTTCTTCTACACCTAATTCTGGCAACTGAAAGACAAGGAGATGCTGGTCAAGGTAAGGACTTGAACCTTTTCCTTTAAAACTAGCTTAGCAGTTGGGGAAAATGAGACAGAGAGTTAAAAATATAACTTCATACACTTACAGAGAGTTTTTAGACAGCTAGTTTAAATCCTTTCAGTAACATATAGACCTGACCACTCCTACACTAGCTATTAGGAAGCTATTTAATGACCAGGCTGCTGTGGGAATGATTTGTACCATACACTGAACAACATAGGATACTTAGGCTATGGTCAGGACTAGCCAACAGAGCTCATGAGACAACCTAGTATTTGGATGCTTGGTGTTCTGATCACAAAAGAAAGAGACATCTCTTTGCTGAGCTGAATTTCTGCTGAACAAAGAAACCACTAGTTAACCCCAAAAGTAAAGTTGAAAACTGCCATGGAGTTTTTGCCTAAAACCTAGATTCTTAAGGTGTCTCATGCCTGAAACAGATTAGACTTTGTTCTTCTGAACTGTTGCCCTGCAGTAAGTACCTATGTCGTTATTTAACTGCTGGCTATAACGTACAACTGAGATGGAAACTGTGACTAAGCAGTGGAAAATCAGGGCTTAAGACTAACTTTAACCTTAAAATTTATTATAGTTGCATTAGGATGCAAAGCTCTGAGTCATGAACCAGTGTCCCACAAGACTAGGAACAATATAAATTTCTAACCGTCTAACAAGAGCTTGCAGTCTTGTGTTTCTTATTTCCTATTTTATGGTCAATAAAGGGTTCAGGGGAAACAGGAGATTCATGAAATTAGGTCTAGCAAAATATAAAGAATGCAGCAATTTGCATTTGTGGGATTTAACCTCTTAATATTTTTCATTAATTCAAATTCTTTGCAGCCTTTCCTTGTCATTGACTTGCTGGTGTCTTTATGCCATTCCGTGCTTAATTTTAGCCTTGTTTTTCATTGAGGCTATTCAAGTTCGGGAACAAATCAACTAATTATCAGCAAGGAAGCATGATGCACTGCAAACTGGCAGGTACTCATTTCCATTCGCAGAATTTAAACCTTCATCTGAGCAGTCTGCCCTGCTGCCAGCAATGATGCAAATGTGCTGTGAAGGTCAGGATTCTCTCTGCTCAGAAGCCACTAAAGCCGGGTGCAAGAGGTGTCTGACCCCTGGATCACAGAATGAGCACGTCAGCACAAAATTATGAAACACAGGTGTTTCTTTCCAATGTGATGCATTGCTGAAATGTGGAGTTTCAGTAGCCCTCAGACCTTTGCTCCCACCTGTGCTACGGTCTAGATTTTATACTCAGGGGAGGCTTGTAAACATTGCAGGAATAATGGCTTTTTTTTTGACCCCTCCTGGAGTTTTTCCCTTACAGTGACTTCCTTGCCTGCCTAAGTAGCAAAGAAGGAATGGAGAAACATGACGGGAGTCTGTTTTGTTGTTAGTGCTTTCTTTGCTTTTCTTTTGCAAAACATATTCAGAAGAATGACAGGAGCCTCATAATAAAAGATCATTACTGAAGATATCTTCTCTTATTTGCAGCTCCTGGAGTGGAATCAACAGCTTTGGCAGGCTACGCTGGCTTAAATTGTGCTATTTGACAGGTAAAGATTTCATTGCTGGAGTTTTAATTTTATTTCTACATCCTTTATATAAGGGCGGGGGGTGGGGGGGAGGAGAGAAGGAGATGTAGTGAGGAGGCACTTATGCCCTGCTCAAAAAATCACTGTGACATGGTGGGTTTGCGGGGGAATTCCATACTCCATGTTCATTTATACTCCAAGGTTAACACAAAGGCTGTAAAAATTGAGGGTCTGAGGAATCACGTAGACAATGAACCAAAGACTAATAGAGGGTAGGAAAAGGAATGGCAGCCATTAAGTTGGAACAACAACAGAAACAATTCCACCACATAAATGAAAGGAATTGCAATGGAAAATGTATAATATGGAACAGCAAAGGAGACAGGATAATGATTTACTGAAACTTCTGTGTCTCATGCTTTGGAGTAACAACGTGAATTTTGGCAAAGAAGAGCATGCCCTTCGCATGAACCCTTTATCACCACATCCCAGAATCTGTCTTCAGTAAAACAGCTTCCATTCATATATACTCAAGAAAAGGTTTGGATTTAGTTTGGCTGAGAATTAGCAGTAAAACTGGGTAGGTCTAGGTAAAAAGGAAAAGGGGGTCCATAAACCAGGCAGAATCGTCCTTTTCCAAATCTGAAACATGCCCAGGGACTCCAGTCTCTTGTTCCCTTCTCTTTTTATGTACTCTTTCAAGTCAGACTAGTTTTCTCTAGATCTGTCCAGTGTCTTTGACCTGTGGGTGATGACCTACTACTTCTTGCTGGTAGCACGTTAGTTTAAGTGACAGTAGGCAACTGCATAACTAAAGCTTGTACCATGGTGGCAATGCTCAGACAGAGACCAGAATCCTCTTTTTGGTAATACTTTGCTTTTATACACTGGACATCAAAACTTTGTCATTCTTTCAAGCACACTGATTTTCAGGCATTTTTGAATAGCATGCAGCAATTTTCTTCTTCCTTTTTCTTTTTTTTTTTTATTAAAGTTCCTCTCCTTGAATATAAGCGCTAATATAAACCTGGTTCTTAGTAAACTACAGCTCTTTTTCCCCTAAGACTGGAGGAAGCATCTCCATTTGGCAAATACTTCAGTCCTGAAGGGAAAGATGATAATTTAAAAAGAGCAGGGAAAATGGAGTTGAGGTACTGGGGGGCTTTCAGGAAGTGGAACAGGAAGTAATAAGGAGTTGTATAGAAGGAATGATGTTCAGTAAAAATGATAAACAAATGCACTGTTATTTTGCCCATTACTCTACACTTTCATTTTTCTCCCTTCCTTTTTCCTAAGGTCATGTCAATGTCTGTGACTAGTCACTTAGAGTCATTATAAGGATCTTGTGTACTTGACTCCACACAGACCATCACATAAATGATCAGTTGTAAGTTATACTAAAAGCTAAAAAGGAAAAAAGAAAAAAACTCTGTCCTATGTATTCACCTATTCCACAGGGACTTGTTCAAATAAGCTATTTATTCACAGCTGCTATGAAGAGCCAGGTTCTTTGAAAAGTGAAACAAAAAATTATATGATAAGGAAAAAAAATTGAAAAAGCTGTGTCATGATAACTGTCACATTTTGAACCAGGTTCAGTAAAAGTATGTTTGTTTTGTTCACCTGTTTACTTTAAAGAAATGCCATCCCTATTTGCTGTGATTTGAAAGTCCATACATAAATAATGCTGGGAGTAATTACCAAATACTGTGATTGTAGAAACATATTTCTATGTATTTATGTGCACAAGCCACTGAACATTTTTAAATATTATGTTCCACTGGGTACCATGTCTTCCTGCTTGCTATTCTGCCACAAATATCTGTACTCTGTACCGTCACTAGGATATTAATTCAGTTTCACAAAAGTAAATGCCGCTTATTTGTGAAAGATGAAATCTACCAGCAAGACATGTTTTGAGGGCACATCACTATGAGACAAATAACAGTTATAGTCAAGAAATTCCCTTCTCCCTCCTCTTGTAAATAGCCCTGTGATGTGAGAACAACTTGCAGGAAGCATGCCTCCAGCACACTGCTCCCTGTGGTTTGGTTCTGAGAGTCTCAGTTTAGGTCAAGAACTGCAGCTGCTGTTTGAGGGATTTTCCCAGATCTGGGTGTATCAGGTGTTGGTTGACGCTTTGAGCACTGAGACCTGTCATCATGCTGACAGGGTGTGACATAAGGGGAAGTTGCAAGAAGCAGCAAGGCAGAAATGTGAAAGAAAACTCATGCAGATACCAACCAACATTTCAAGCAGAAATTGTGTAGAAAAGGTTTAGAGTTCCCTGAATAAGAGAGAAGCTGTTTGATCCCCAGTTTCTGATGTGTTACTATGCCATCTACCATATAAAACTCCAACAACAACAACAACAAAAGCAATAGAAAGGATTTTAGAAGAACTAAGCTGTCATCCTGTGCTACACCATTAACTCAGGGGTGGCTCTGCCAAGGGGCTGCTAAGGACTGCATGTTTTCCAGTCTGAAAAATGAGAGAATTTAATCCTGGTAGAATGCATTAATCTTCACCCTAATTCTATCTGACATTGTCAGCAGTTAATTTAACAGCAGAGCTTCACAAATGAAAGATCAATGCAGGGGAAGTTCCTCTGAAATCTTAGTTTGTGCAGTGAACACTGCCTAGAATGCACAGCCTGGGCAGTTAGCTGCTAGAGCAAAGCAGTGAAGCTACAGACGTTCATGACCATGTCCCAAGTCCTTTACGGACCTCTTACTCCCGAACACCTACAGATTCCTGCAGGAGGAAAATCTGACCAAGCCCTTGGCATTTTCCCCTTCTTGTAATGAGCACCATACCTCCTCCACACCACTGTGCTTCCACTGCTGCACTCAGTCAGAGCTGGGTCTGAAAGAAACAGTTAAAACTAAACAGCAGCAATAACAAAAAATAACGAAACAACAAATAACACTTTCCCAGGAAGCTATGAAAGATTCTTCCCCCACAAACCTAGTCTCCAAGAATCAAGAAGGTGCCAGTGGCATGCACATTTTATAAAGGCAGATTTTAGAGATACAGTGCTTGTCCCTAGGTGTGTCAGCGAAACTGTTGTGCCAGGCCTGAAGGGGAAAGACACTTTGTGGCAGAACATTTGCACACATTAATATTTTTGCTGCTAGCACCCTAAAGATGAGGATAAACAATCTCCTGCACCAACAAAAGAAAAAAGAAAAGCCCTTTCTCCCTTCATGAATTTCGAGGTGTTAGACCCCTTTGAGAGAAGGATCATTTGCTGCTTACAGAACATTCCCCCCCTGCCAAAAATCCCACTTTCTGAACATGCCATTAAGTCTTCTATGTTATAAAATACAAATTAAAATGAAATTTTATCACCAAAATCAACTCCTGATCATATTCCAGTTGATTTCTACAGAAACATAACAGCTTTATTTGTGTCCTTTCTGTTAAAATGGTTGCTTCACCCACTGGAGCTTTCCAAGTCACTTAGCAGGAATTAATGTGGGGAAGCAGGAACATATTTAACGTTCCTAGTGCTGCTACATTGCTGGTAGTAGACCTCAACAGGTTCACTAGTTTTGTACTCTGGAAAACAGCAAGTCTCACATGACATGTCCTGAGGCTGACAGCTGTCTTTTTGCAGCCTTGGTTCACATCCAATAGATACCATCACACTGATGTTATTATCCCTACCCCACACTGCAAGTACAGCAAAAAACAAACAAACAAAAAAAAAAAAACTTAGACATTCTTATATTTAAACAACAACATAAAAAAAAAAGCAGAAAGTAGTTCAGGTCAGATTTGGCTACAATGACAAAGGACTGCAAGGAAGGTGTGAGTGGTGGCTGAAGCCACCTTTCTGTTCCTCTGACACAAAGTGGCAAAAATGCCATAGAGAGGATTTATCCACTGGATTCCGTCATGTGCAGTGCTTCCATCAATTTACAAACACAGTTGCTATCTTTAGTGGTTTGTACAGCCTCGGTATTTCTGGTTTTTAAATTTGCAGGATTCTGCCTAATGATGACTCCTACAAAGTATGCATAGAGCACAAAGTCCATAACCCGCACAACTGCACCTTTTAATAAGAGTGAGATTACTGCAGAACCTGTTTTAACACACGTCAGCTGCTCTGAGGAAAAAGTTATGAGCATTTATGTTTGGCTTTCCAGCAGTGCGTGTCTGACAATAATTCAGATGTGTGTTGATTCTTTTAATTCTTTTCTTTCTTTTTCTTTTTTTTTTCTATCTGATTAATAGTCAATATTTTCCATGTACTCAAGCTTTCATCTGTTGAGAACAGCACGACGTAGTGTTCAGATATTGCTGAGGATGCAACATGTGGAATTAAATAGAATAATAATCCGTGAAGAAAGAATACATGACATTGATTGTCATGTCATTTGTATTAATAAGGTGGGAAAGATAACTGAAGACTTATTATGATGTTATGACTTGCTATCAGAACACTGCATTGCAAAAGATTTGCAAAAAAGCAGAGCATTTTATTCTGAGGTTGCTTCAGTACGGACCATTCACTAGCCAGTAATAACTATCACCTGGTAATTATTTGGTGCCCTGAGCCAGATGTATTGACAATATCAGCTGAATTTAGATAAACATTTACTGATAATACAGACTTATCATGGACGGTGATAACTGATAATTACTGCTCCTTTGCAACAATATATCAAAGATATATGTCAGGCTTAGACCTGCACAGAAAATTAAGAAATGGTGCAGTACTTTTTGTGTGTGGCCAAAGAGAAGAACTATATTTGCAGCATTTTGGGGAAGCCAAAAATTGACCAAAAATTCAGCAAAAAGGAATTATACTGAAATTAAACATTTTTCTACCTGTTTTTCCAATAATCATAATGATGATGATGGTATACAGCTTCTCAACACAATCAAATGGGGTTAATTGAAAAAAATGTTTTACCATAGATGCTTTCTACTTTTAATACGAAAATATGTCTGCTGCATCCATAAGTAGATGTGATAGCAGATATACGGCATTAATGAAACTGTACTGTGCAACTTTCCTATGGGAAAACAAAATAAAATAAACTGAAAAGAATAAAAAAAAAAAGAAAAAAAGAAAGAAAAAAAAAAAAGGGGAAACCTGAAGCCTGAGAATATCATTTATAAAGTCCAGACATGAATCATGGAGTTTAAAACCATGAGTATCGTTGATCCAAGTAAAACAGAAAGGCTGAGCTAATTCAGGTGCTCTATAAATAAAAACTTTCTAGCTGTGTTTAGGAAAGGAAAGACTCAGAGAGAGAAAAAGAAATCTCAGCTTATACCAGAGAGATAACAGTATACCACTGTTCATTCTGATAACAGACAAAAACCTACAAGGTATGTCAAAAGACTACCAGGGATACTTAACTACTCCACTTTAATAATTTATTATACATGGCCAAGAAATGATTGCATTTTTTTCTTAACGAACTACAAAGGACAGACCACACAGCATTCCCTCTGCCTCTTAGGTAAAAAATCTTTAAATTGACTGGATCAATTGTTGGTATGCAATATTAATAACAAATGTGTTTACAAAAACAACGCATCAGGAAGATGACTTGCTGAAAAACAGAGATGTCTACAGCAACTACAAAAGCATCTCATTCCCATCCGAAACAGGTGTTTGAGTTGTAAACAGGGTGTTGACAACAGGAGAAACTTGTCCGCTGGGGTGCAGCTCCCAGTTCTGCCCAGTAGGTGCCTAGTGGGGTTGCAGGAACTGCAAAAGTGTACTGTAGGCACAACAGGCTGCATTTGCAAGCTCTTTGCAAGCGAGAAAGGCAAGTGGAGGCTTACAGGCTGCCTTGCAGCCATCCTCATCTCATGATTCAAACCTGGTCTTGGAGGCTTCCCATCATGGCTGCTGTGTGAAGGAGTGTTGTGGTACAGCTACAGATCACATCTTCCCTCTATCAAAACAAGGGAAAGCAAAAGAGTTTAAGAACAAGAACCTCTTCATGCCGAGCCTCTTTTTTTTTTCTTCTGTGTGTGCTGCATCAATTCTAATGCTTCTTACACAAGCACAAGACACAAAGAAAAAGCAGAGAAAATTCAATCTTCAAGTTTAAATCAACAGCCAAGTGACACAAAATGTATTATGAATTAGCCTGTAGCAGCTCTCCTCTAAGATGATTAGCTTCCAAAGTCCATCATCTAACTATAGAAAATTTGGTGAAAAGCAAGTCAAGATTAATCAGTCTCATTTAATGGAATTATAAATATTTCCTACAATCATATCAGGATAGCAGTTGGCCATATTGCCAAAAAGAGTCTTGTAAAAGGAAAAGTTATAAATAAATAGATAAGCCTTTTGGTTGGTTTATTTCTTGCTTAGAAAAAGAGTATGTTTTTTTCATCAGGTTAAAAAAAGTTCAGTAATGTTTTTAGGCACTGAAGTGAAAGAGCAAATTGAGACTAGAAGCAGAAAAAAAAGACTGATTACCTATTTGACCACGAGAACCAATCTAATGAATTGTATGGACTGACATTTTCAGCGATTATTGCAAGAGATCACACTTCTTTAATACTGTTGAAGGATCCATGAGGCAAGGAAGTACAGCCATCTCCATTTTGTAGAGGGGGAGCTGGTGCAGAGACCATCTGTAAATGAGCTCTGGCTAAATCCCAGCTCTGTGACTGTAAGATCCAAGCTCACACCTTTCCATTATCCTCAAGATTATTCTGGAAAGGAAACACACAGATATGGGCTGAAGAAGAGCTGCAATGGAGTTTGAGTTTGTGTTTGTTTTGTTATTTATTTATTTTTATTTTTTTAACAAGCTTCCCTGAATAATATGGTACCTACTCTTCAAACACCACTTGTTCTGCAGCACAGGCATAGGCAGAGAGACCAGACATTTTACTTTATTTTATTTTATTTTATTTTATTTTATTTTCCCCCAATAGTGTTTCATCGCTATATCTGACAGGAACAGAGAATGAAAGAAATGTCAAAGGATGTTTCTTCTCCATAGGAATGTTAACCTCCCCCTCAGTTTGCAAGCAATAAATTATTTTCCTATTTTGCATTTGTGCTTTCATGACTGAAAGGCTCAGGTATTCTTTTTACAAAATCATTTTAAAATTGATTTTTTTTATATTTTAATGAGAAATTCATCAATAATTTTTTCTCTGAAGTTGAAAATTTCAGGGAGTGATTAGACTCATTCCCCTAAAATTTCCACAGTTTTTATAATCATTCTAAAAACAAGCATTGACAGTCCAAACTATGAAGAAATATGGTTGCTTTAGCTGCCAGAAATTGTACCATCACAACACAAAGAAGAAAAGAATGTTCAATTTTTAAGCATTCTTGGATGAAAAGGCTTACACCCTCAGAACCCCAAATTTCCACATACTTCCCTACAACCACCAAGAAAAAAAAGTGAGTTTATGCCTTCTCTTTATCTTTACGTAGAAGTGACAGGCAGGGCAAGACCTCATTTCTTGCCATCTCATCAAGTCAAAAACAAACTGCAGATCAGCCCTGAAGCTGAGACAAATCAGTTCCCAAATGGGAAATTTCTGAACAGAAATCCAAGGGTTGCAACAATTGGAACCAACATTAACCAGTTCCTGCACCAGCTGCACCACAGAAGCAAAAGTTTTCAAACATCAGTGTCTGAAACCACTCATTTCAATAATTCCAGTTTAGAAATCAAGCAAAAGTATTCTGATTTGTATAGATAAAATTGTGGATACAGAGTGTTATATCTCCTCCATGTTCCTGCTCTACGGCCTTAATTTTTTATCGTAATCCTACATGAAAGGGAACAAGACCTACACAGAAAAAAAAGAAGGAAGAAAAACAAAACAAAACAAAACAAAACAAAACAAAAAAAAACCACATACATTATTCCTACCCTCACAATATGGTATCTTAATATGTTGTCACAAGATATTTTGTAAAGTTGACTTTCGAGTGCCATTCCAACTAAAATTACATGCTGCATGAAGAGGAGAAAGTCTCAGCTCTCTTTCTGCTTTGCAACTGATAGTTGTTGTCATCAAACCTGTACCATTTGATTATGATGGATTCACACTGAAGGGAGAGACATCAATATCATGAAAACAAGGGCCACTAAAACACAGGAGCTTACCCAACTTAGGCATACACTGACTGCTCAAGCCAATTAGTCAAAGCACTACACCTGGTGTTATTTTACAGCAGCTTCCTGAGGTGATCAAAGAGGTTTGATAACTGCTTTGAGTGGCATTGCTCTCAACAGATCTGGACTCCGGAGGGGTCCTTGGTGTGCAAAGTGGATTGATGGAGAAGGAACAGAGGAGGAAGACTAGCAAGTTTTGCCCAAGGGAGGAGGAAATGTAAGACCCCTGAAATTCCTTTTTGTTTGGATCTCAGAAGGAACGAAGGGTCCCTCTACTACAGCTTCCATTTAAGTTCTCAAAAATCTGTCTGGAGCATCTCAAGAAGCAAAATGAGAAATTAAGTCTGGTTACAGCCTGTAAACGTTTGCCCAGGCAAGTAGGGTACTTACAAGGGTAACAGCCTTAAATGTTGCAGGTACAGAAAGTGAGCAATAGAAAAGAAACGGTTTGCAGTTCTGTCCCACTTTGGAATCACTTAATAAATACCAGGAGCCTTGAAAAGGCTTTGCTGGCAGCAGAATATCTGAATTTAAAACTGAAAAAACATTGTGAAAACTGAGAGAGGAAATGTGGTCCAATTGGATCAATAATTTGGAGCACAGGACCCAACCATTGTGACCACACAACAGAAATAATTGCAATCACTGCTAAAAAAAGTAACACATCTCAACACAGCTGAGATCAGG
The DNA here is from genome assembly GCA_013399475.1 of Chauna torquata. Lineage (NCBI taxonomy): Eukaryota > Metazoa > Chordata > Aves > Anseriformes > Anhimidae > Chauna > Chauna torquata. The sequence continues at coordinate 151,633 of VXAL01004211.1, read as the reverse complement.
CTAATGATTCACTTTGTTTTAAATGTGAATTATTGAAAGCAGGAATCAGAAAGTTCAAGGATGAAATTAGCCTCAAAACAAATTAATCTATTTTAAAAGTTTTGGGAAAAAAAAAAAAAAAGAAAAAGAAAGAAAGAAAGAAAGATCCCAAGTTGTACAGTCCTGAAAAAAAAAAAAAAAATCTACAGAATAAAACTCCAGTCTTCCAAGCTCAAAGTTAATCTTATGATATATCTGAATACTGATAACCCAGGCACAGATCCATCTCCAGAGAGAGATATGCCTGCTATGATTATCTCTCTGGTAGCTGTCAAACAAAGAGATGTCATTCTGTCTACAGTTAAACAACAACAGATGGAACAGACCCTCAGCCAAGGTAAGTAGCATCACTCCAGTGCTTTCAAATGGAGCCTTACCGTGGTTTGCACCAGTTGAAGATCTGCTCCAGATCTCTATTCCAAAACTAGGGTTAATCTCATTTCTAATATAAGCTGAGATCATCACAGAAGAAGCTATGGAAGAAACTGTCTCTTTAAGGTACAGTCTTATGTTTGTGGTATTGTTATGGCATGTACCCTCATCAGTCAGGCTTTCCACTTCCTTTAGAGGACACACAACATGTAATGCCTCTTAACTTCACAAATTTATGAGCTGTAGTATCCTGCAAAAACACAAGGTTTTGCAGATAGGAGGAGTCCCATCTTATCTGATTTTACACACTGTATCTGACCAGTTACCTAAACTGCTTTTATAGCCTCCACTAACAGAAACAGGAATTTTTAGAGAGCAATTCATTAGTTGTAATGGGGGATGTTTAAAGTGGGTCAGATGATTAAAGCCCCCTGCAAATGCATATCTCCCTCTGTTGAGTATAAAAGCAGAACTTGCACTGTTGCTGATATTTGCATTTGTTTACATGCAGGTGAGATAAGCTCTGGACATGGCATCCAATCCCTTTGTTAATATCATTGGCAACTAATAAACAAAGCAAACCAATCACAATTTTACTAAATTGTTTTTCTCAGTATTTCTGTAACATTATAAATAAATCAGGGACCCAAAAGGATGAGAAATATGTTTTCTGAAATGTATGTGGTGATTTGAGGCTATTTTATCTCCAAATCAAAATAAATGATCCACCAAGAATAGATGTAAATTCTGCATCCACATTTTCATATACAAAGTATGCCATTGGAAAATAAAGTGGAATGGAAAGAATGCTCCACATTCACCAATCTTCATTCCAAAATTCCCATAAGACTAATAACTTTTGATATCTTGAACCAAGATCGTCATGTTTTGGCTAGAATACAATACGTAAGGAAATTATTTTTCTATTCTCTCAAGTGATTTCATCTTGAAATCAGCTTCATCCACTGATATTCGTAATGAAATATAGTTCAGCTTGGCCATACATCTGCCAAGTGATTCTGAAATACCCATATTTAAGATATATATATATATATATGAACTGAGATTCATGGACATTGCAAATGGAAAATGTCTATTAGATCGGCCATTCCTGCTAGTACAGGCTTATTCTTGAAAGAACATTTCCTGGTCTATTGTCCAGTCTAATTTCAAAGTCCACCTGGGTGTATAAGTTACGCTATTATGAGCAAGTCTGTTATTAAAAAGTGTGATGTATTTTGGCTCTATAACTTTTAGCCAAAGAGCTCTTTTTATTACTCAATGTGGGGGAA
>VXAL01004211.1:124109-149396 GCA_013399475.1 Chauna torquata | reverse complement strand
AAAGAAAAGAAAAGAAAAGAAAAGAAAAGAAAAGAAAAGAAAAGAAAAGAAAAGAAAAGAAAAGAAAAGAAAAGAAAAGAAAAAAAAAGAAAAGAAAAAAGAAAAGAGAAAAAAAGATTACTTTTTTTTGTTTTCGCTTGATCTGGAAGGGACCACCAAAAAGCCCACTTAACAAGGTACCCACATCAGACAGTACGTAATACTTTGAAGCAACCGCAGTGGCTAAGCCTCATGCAGAGATGAGCCAAACACGCCTCATAAGCTTGCCGTAAGTGCAGCTATAGCAAACTGGAGGTCAAGGCCACCTGCAAAAGGCAGTCGGAAAGCTTTATAAGCACCTAGGTGGTGAAGTTCAACCTCAGCACCATACTGCTGCAAGTACTTTACATTAGTTTAATGGTAGTGCAAGTGTCTGCACATAACTGCAATGACTCCAAAGTAAACATACGTAAAGGGATGCACCACCCAATACAAAAATAGTGTTAAAGGTAGACAAGGGCATTAGAAAATATCATGGCCAGAAAGAAGAACTTTTACAAAATCTGTTCGGTGGAGTTCATCCTTCTGAGATCATTTGGAAGGCTGTTTAGAAGCAGGCACTTTCCTGTACATGAGACCTTGATTGATTTTTATTAATCCCATATCAGGCCAATAAATGCTTGGAAAGAGAAGGAAGGGGCTTTTATTTTACAGAGTGAGCTAAATGCAACTCTAAGTTTCAATGGATGATCCTTTGTTTTTATATGGTCTTTGTTACTCTGATACCCAAGCAGCACATAGTGCTTAAATGGTACTGTTCCACCCCAAAAAACAGTTATGCTGTTACGGTAAGTAAACAGTGCAAGTTATCCCATCCTCCTTTTTACAGATCAAAACCTCAGGGACAGGAACATAATCATAACTCAGCACCTAGCCCCAGTATATAACTCCCAAACTGGGGCTGTTATAATGAAGAGCAGATCCAGTGTTTAGAACAGCATTCACAGAAGTCAACAAAAAACATTAAATTTGAAGGGTTTCTCAAAGCCTACCTCTCTCCTACCTAAAGACATCTGTGCGTTCGGTATCTCTACAGGGCTACTAGTCAGTCCTGCAAAGCTGGGACTAGACTAAGACACCCAAAGCAAATAGATAAAAAGGAACTTTTGTAAAAGTACCAAAGGACAAGCAGGCTGGCAGAAGGTAAGTATTTAGAGCACACCCTGCCTAGAAAGGGAGATGTTTAGACTTCAGAGTCTCCTAAATCTGAAGAAACCAAACCCATGTCTCAGACTTTTCAGAATTTCTTAATCACTAAAATAACAATGAGGTAAAAGGAAAAGGTGAGCCTTGTTAAGGAGCATAGTGCAAGATCACCCTTCAGAGCAGAGAGCAGATAAAATAAGGTTGGGCTAGAATATAGCAAATTAAGTGCGTGATGCTGGGAGGGAAGAGCTGAAGTACATTAAAGAGCAAAGGACGCAGACCAAACATGAACTCAGAAAGGGACTCTTCATGAAGCCCTCCTTGGAAGGGCTGTACAGAAGCACATCCAGAAGTAAACCAGAGCCAGCAAGAGCAGTGATTAAACAGTCTATATCAACTGCAGCCCAACAGGCCATGCCTAGCAAAGGGCTGTTCACTCACATGCTGTCCCATCTCTCCATGACCTCAGGAAACTGCTCTAAGACCTTCCTGTCCCTCACTCTCCACTCTCTGACCTTTTGCTAGGACCACAAAACATGTCAGCACCTTGCTTCATGGACAGTTTCCCCACAAAGCACTACAGTTGTTGGATAAAATGCATAAACACTTTCTGTGGAAGCAGAAAGCAGAACCAAGAGCTCTGCCTTCTAACCACAGGCTAAGCTGTCGTGTCTTGTCCTACACGTGTGATTTCTCGTCCTATGAACCTCGATTCTCCTTCCTACACAGCAACACAGCTTCCACAGCAGGGACAGCAGTTACCCTCTCCTGTTACTCCAGAGTAAGAGCCTGCAGTAAGAGATAGTACATTTTAAGTGCCCACATTCTAAAAGGAGACTACAAGCCATTTCCTTCCACCCCTCAGAGCATTACATCTACTGAGAGGATATACAAGAGGTGGATGACAACACTTTCTCCTTCCAGCCTTGCAAAATATATACATAGAAGTTGCCAAAACTGCCACACTTCATGCTGAACTAAGCGATCTTTGCACATGCCAGGCACTCAGAGGACACCTAACAGACCAGGACCTTCAGGGATATATCTGATTAGTCATTTCTAAAAAGGCTTCAAATAAGGCTGCTTCTATTCTCAGCCCAGCTGAGGACAGCGGTGCCTTTGAACAGATTTTAAATGATCTTTGTCTATCTTCTTTTCTAGCCAAAGCCATGGCATCTATGTCCTCTCAGGCACCTAAGCAAGCTGAATTTTCATGGAACACTCCCCTGAACAAAGACACCTAAATTAAGCTTCAGTTACACTTCAGGTTCCTAAGTGCTTTTTTGGATGTCAACCAGACTAAGAAACTTGCCCAAGGTCACACAGGAAGTCTATGGCAGAAAAGGAAACTGATCTGGGGTCTCTGAGGTCTAGGACTAGTACCCACAGCACTAGAACATCTTTTCTCTCTGCTGTTCCTATTGAACATAAAAAGATCAGAAAAGATAATGACAGCAATGAACATGTTGTGGAATTAATTCATTTCATCTACAGGATTCTGAAACATGATCTATATGTACTTTTATCCATCTATTACTTCTTTACCCTCAGCAGATGATTGCAGAAATGCCAAATCCAGCTATTTATAAAGCAGTGAAGCAGTCAAGTGTTCTCTAATGTAGCACTTCCAAGTGCAAGCAATATATACTGACCGGCTTAAAGCTATCTTGGCAAGGATTCATACACCTGTTAGGATTTTAATTTATCAAAGACAGACTTATTTATATTTATGTCTACGGCGGTATGCTCATGAAATAAGAAAGGATGTTAGAAAAACAACACTTTGCTTTAAGAGCAGCCAGGAAACTCAGAGTTAAGGTTTGTTCCTCTGTCCTCAGCTCACCCGAGTTATGCACAGCTCTCGTACATGTGTAGAAAACACACACAAAGAGCAAATGGCTGATACGTGGAAAAAAAAAAAAAAGGACACTGAGGCAAAGACCTAGAGCAAAATCCAACTGGAAAACCACCACCCGAGCTCACAGGGCTCTGGAGTGGTCGTACTGAAGTCAACCAACCTTCAGTGAGTATCAGAAAACAGCCTGAATTGCACCTACCATTGTCTAGACTACACGGTGTTCAGATTTGGCATGTTTGATTTCTCTTTGATTAATGAAGGCGATTATAGCAGGCTTTCCCATTTGAAGGCTGTTAATATTCTTTCCGCACTATAATGGCCCCCAAGGATCTCGAGGAGCGTACAGGCACTCCTACTGATTCTCTGCCATTTTCCACAGACTCAGTGCAATTTCCATAGACCTGTTTCTTTCAAACCCATTACAGATATAAGTGATACACCCCCATTATCAGCAGATCGTTGGAGTGATAGATAGTAATGACTCCTTCGGAGGCAGACTGTATATCAGCCTGCACTGGAGTGTGTTTTATAGACCAGGTATAAACTCCATAGGAAACGCTGACACACTGTTTGACTAGAACAGTACCTAACAGAACCACCACTCCTTAGTGAAAATTAAAGGTTAGGCACTGTCCTGACCTCAGCCCACAGCAGAACTGAGGTTAATGGGTCTTGCACACTTGGAGGAAGGACAGCCNAAGTATACTGCTTTGTTGCCAATGATAAAACTCCAATAATCTGTTTGTTTGGTAAAAGGATTAGGTTCTCTTTACTTTCAGTTCTTCTGACTTGTCTGAACCTCCAGCATTATCTGAAGCTAATCCTGGCATGACATCTATCTCCACCCTTGACAATATGTATTAGTTACTATTTCTAATCTTCCTTATTAACGTCTTACCATCTCATGAAAAAATAGTCGGTCATCCACAGGATGCTTACCTTGAAGTCATTCTCCCTCCTATCATCATTATAACCACAATCTCCACCTCTCAAATGATTCCAAAAAAGGGAGATTTCATTAACGAATGTTTGTTGCCTGTCCTGGCCATCAGTTTATAATTTTTTGAATGCTCACTGCAGAGACCTCCCAGCCCACCTACCGGGCACAGAGCCTGCTCCTCGAAGGCACCACCTCGAGGTGCAGAGGTTCAATGTGGCTCCGTCCATCTAAATGTGAGCAAGTCCAAACTTGTGAAATGAATATAATAGCACTTCTTGAATCACCAGGGACTCAGGGAAGGGAAAGGATAAGAATAAATAACTAACAACAAGGTATTACTGTGGAAAATTATTTCACATGTACCAGACAATACCATAGAATGCAGATATACCTCTAACTTATTTTAGGCAAAAAAAAAAATATTAGTCACTTTTTATGACTTATTCAATTTCTTTTTTTTTATAAGAGTTTAACTTTTGTTGTTGTGCCATCTAATAATTTTCTGAACCATGCAATTTTTTGTTTCCGATATATTGTTCTAATATTAATTACTTGTATTTTATAACTGAATGTACAAGACAAAACAGCATCATTTATGACAAGAAAACAGATAGCGCTCATTGTAATAGCGTCTTCACAGTTTTTAAATTAGAATGCTTATTAAAAATACAATTACGAACTGACAAAACTTTAATTTTATAAACATAACACAGTGTGAACAAGAGTGACTCCCACCCTCAGACTTCTTTACTTCCATGCAAGTCTTCTATTTTCAGTTACTTATGGATTTAAAAAAATTACTTCTTAAGTAAATAAGGTAATTTTCTTCCTGGAAAGCCTGTGCAAGCCCAGTACCATAATTCTTGACCCAGACGATGAAAACTACGCACTTCTAATAAAAATATTTCAGTAATATTTTAAGATCACCAAGCTACAACTTTGAAGATCAGTCTTTGCTTAAGCACTAAAACACTATGAATCAGCCTCTAGTTCTAAAGAAAATGTATGTGCGTAACTAAACTCTAAAGCAAAGATTGACAAAGCCTGTTCATTTCTAAGAGGTACATTTCTTTAGGTAACATTTTCTTTGCACAGCTAAGCATACTGAGGTCAAAAAAATGCACTTGTAAATTTGACTTTTGCTGTTCCAGGTTTTGTTAGGTATAACATACATAAGTGTGTTTGATTTTTACAGACGGACATAAAACTTAAATTAACTTGCATGCAGTGAGTGTAAACACATGCAGTTAAAAAGACTACCACACTAAAGAAAACTAATGAGCTGATAGCATCCTCAAAACACAAAGTACTATATGCTGCATGTCTATTATATCTAATTAGTTTCTTTACTGGTTGTACTTCAGTTATTAAGTAGACAGATCAGAAATAAATACAATTGATTTATGTGCACTTTCTGAGCCATATCCCTTATATTATTATTACAATTCTGTTACATTGCTCCTCTTCCTCTTCTTCTTCTTTTGTGAAGAAAAGCAAAAACAGACAATATTCTGAGATTTTTTTAATTTCCTGGAGCTCAGTATAAATTTTTGTCTAGCTACCTTGGCACAATCTCCACTGCAAAACAAATTTTGGTGGTCTCTGAATTTCAGGAACACTTCAAGAAGTACACACTGGAAGAAAAATGAATTATAAGTTGTAAATATCCTTGCTATCATACAGACTTTACTCACTTTTTGCCTCAATTCCTTTACTCTCATGATATGTCTCATCCTGGTTTAGCTCATTGCCAAAGGACAAGTTTACGGCAACATTAAAATGGTTTATATTGGCTTGAGGGAGTGTTGCCCAGTCAGGGTTTAGACAGACATGGTTTATGTTGACATGACTCAGGTCTGGGCACTAACTTGCCTTCATTTTCTTTCCCATGTACCACACTTTTCAAACTCAATGACATGTATCCTTGCCTGGAGGCAAGATTGTTTTTTTCCATAGACATTAGAAACTTTTAGTCATATTTCTGCTTTTACTATGGTTATAAACTCCAGCTTTTTCTGGGGAGAAGGTAGGTTCTGGTACCAAAAAGTAAGTTAGAGAATGAGCTTAAAGCTTAACACCTTATAGAAACCCTCTACATACAATCCACTGCAAGTACGTAAAAGAAATAACTTTTTGTACTCAGAAAGAATTTTCCATGGAACATTTCAGAATCTAACTCTCTCGGGTTAACAAGCTACCGGGAGAGGGGGAGGTAAATAAAAAAAAAAAGGGAGAGAGAAAGATTTTAAAAGATATTCATTATATATCATGTATTTCATGTATTTCAGAGGTTTCTGACAATCATAATCCTCCAGTCCATTAACAACAAAATAAATATGCTGGAAAATAAGAAAAAAACCCTTTCTCATTTTTGAAACAGAATCAAAAAGGAATGTCACTCTTCAAACAGATACCTTCTTTTGAAAGTAAATAATCAGTGTAACATCAATGGGAAGTTTGTATGGGATATTCCTACAATTAAAGAAAGTGGGATTTGAAAGACTGAGGGTACTAGAACCTGTAAGTACCTCTGGCTGTTATACATGGGTATCTGAGCTATACATTGAGAAACTGATCACAATACAACCAGCAAGCCTGAAATATCAGCCTGAATAAAGAGTTCTTCAATAGTGGCAGGAAAATCCTTCACTGCAGTAGAGACGCACTGCATGGAGGTTCTGTAACAATCTGTCTCCTTAACACCAGTGAGGCACTCAGACCCAAACTGGTCATACACTTATTGTGTCTATGCAAGGCAGAAGTATACTTACCCACCATTCCCACTATGTATAGTTCTGACTTAATGTCTTCTTTTGGAAATTGTCTGACATTAGGACAAAATTGAAATACTTTGATTTTAGTATATCTGCTATACAAATATCCTAGAGCTTAAAACTTAACTTTTTGCCAGTCCTTTTTGTGTCTTTTACTTTATGTATGTCTTTGCTACTCCACTATATCTTCTTACTGCCTACAATCTCTCTTGCCACTTCCATGAGCCCATGCAGCTCATGCAGAGGAAGAGAGAACTGACAGACTTGCAGACATTTGAGAGTTATCCCTCCAGTTCCAATCTCTGCTCTGGTCATTGTTTGTTTTTCTGCAGAATATACATAGTTTTTCATAAAGAGTTCTATGCAACAGTTCCTAAGTTGCTGTGGAAAGCTAACCAATTTCAGACAGTTCTAGACTCATAAAGCAACAAAAGTGGTGTAGTGTCACTTTTACTCATTTTCCACTTCTAAATGGCACTATGAAATGCCAGTGGACTTAATTTTCATACCTGATCCAAAGTCACTTTGCAACATAGAAGTATCTGAAAACTCCGAAGAAGATGATGAGGGAACAGGAGTTCTTCTAAACATTCATTTTGTTCTGAAAAGATGTTTTCCACACCTCAGGAAAAAAGAAACTTTTGATTACCTTTATTCCACTTCTGGTGAAAGCTCAATTTAAGAGAGACTCAGCTGGTCAGTAATGCAATGACAGCTTTTGATTCCATCTAACCCATTAATTTTGATAGTAAAGAAAAACAAGTACATCTGGCTGTTATGGGCACTGGAAAATGACTCGGTGTAGCCAAGGGTGGCTTTAGAAGAAGCACTTAGAAGATTGCAGCCTTGCCATTAGTACTGCCTGGTGAAAGGCACGCTCCAGGTTTCGTGCCACCAGGAGTGCTGGAGAAGCCTTGTCTTTCAGTCCGGGAGGTAAAAGCCGCATTGGTATCTGCTTCCATTTGCAGAACCTGAGACAACTCTTGTGAAAAGTATAATTTGCATCTCAGTGAGGTCTAACTCAATTTCCAGAGTAATTTCAAGTCTAATAACCCATTATTCAACAAAGCATGCAAGAAAAGAGAGGGCTCCTTGGAAGATCTGTGCACTCATTTGATAGCAGTATCTTGTGTTTTTGCCACAACATTTGCTGTCTATTTCTTGACAACTCTGCCAGCTCAACTGATGTCAGAGTGCAGACAGGGATATGCCTGAGACAGACCATCTTGTTCAGTTGTCCAGTACAACACTGGCTTTCTCTCATGCTTATAAACCTTAAGTACACCCGTAGCCTGTACCAATGCATTTAGTCCTGAAGAAGATTGTTTTCTCCATTTTCTGCTCTCAAAAGGATTCACCTCCTACTTATTCCTTACACCTCTATGAATATAGTTTTACATTTCTATAGAAAATAAACAAGAATTTTCTACATGTGAGAAAGCACAATAAAAATGCTGCTTAACTTCATTTGCTTGAAAGTAAAACAGAATTCAACATTTACCATAAATATAAAATGACCCATTCATCCTTTATTTGCAGAAATTCCTTCCTAAACATACTTGAAGATATGTGATGTTTTCCCCAAAGTCAAAAGTACTGCCAGCTCTCAGAGTGCATTTCCTTGACCTTTCCCATTGGCAGCTGTAGCCATAATGGGAACTCATCTTATTCCATGGTGTCACAGGTAAAGATTATACACATAGGTCTTCATGGATGATTATGGTGAGTCAAAAACGAAGAAGATTTGGGAGAATGAAATTATCCTTATTGGTCAAAATGTCTTTTGATTCAAGTTTCACATTCTGATTTTTTCACATTTTGATTTTTTCTTTCTTCCTTTTCAGTACTTCAGGCAGGACTACAAGATAAGGCAGTACCAACCATGGTAGAAGGCACCACCACCATAAGTGAAAATTGTCTCATCATACCGTAAGGTTTGTTATGTCACTCTGCAGAATGTTAAATAATGTCTGGATTTCACATGTTGATGTGTGCTGGCAGTAAAATACCATGGGTTACTAAAGCAATGGTAACTTCATCATTTAGACCATGGAAGATTATGAAGAAGAAAGGCTAAAACTCAAATAATTTACTGAACAGAAAGTTGGTAATTTTGTAATCCCAAAAAGTGAAATCCTATTTATAGCAGCAGTGAAATCAAATAGTGTGCGATCACTCTGAGGTTTGCAACATTTGACAAATTGTAATTTTGTTCTTCACAAACTCCTAAACACTTCCTGCTAAGTGACAACAAGCATCAGCAAGTTTCCACAAACCTTCTGCAGCTTCTTTATCTCAGTATAAAGAACAGATGCCGTTTTGGGGCTGCTGTGAGCTCTTCTGTTCTTTGTGTAATATGCACATGTATATGAGAGTGCACATCACATGAAAATGTGATAGCCAAGGCCCTTCTCAAATGCTTTTTCTATAGTGCACAGTAAGCAAACAGCTGGCTCCAAGCAAGAATCCTCTGTCAATCATGACAAAAACATGAGCCACGTGAAATTGCATGGCAAAAGTGACAGAAATTTCAGCATTAATAACAAAATCATTTGGGCTGTTAAAATATACAAAGATGCTCCCACAGTGTTTTCTAGTATGTCTGTGAAATATCTATTTCTGCCCTTTAACAGTAGCAAGAGAAAAGTACTAAAAGTACATGTTAAATAGAGTTAATGCTCCCAGAAAATAATCACTTTCATGCTATCAAAGTACTTTTAAATTTTTCAGCAAAGATCCTCATATGAAACAAAGAGCCCCATGAACTCCCATTTCAGAATGGTAGAAATGTCATGTCATGAAGTCAGAACAAATGTCATCTACACACTAGAACAATGTTAAGTAAATCTTTGAATGTCAAATCCTTCGCCTGTAGGCACTTTCCTATGATCCTCATTCCTCCTTACTTGGCCCATTTATTATTAGGAGTAAAAAGACAAATTTTAAAAGTCTCACTAGCTGCATAGATAAATGGTTACAAAGATTCCTCATAAGAGAAGAAAGTTGCAACTAGAAGGCAGGAACATGCCTGATGTACACAGAAAGCAAAAGGACATGCATCTTGAAAGGGACGTAACATCACAGGCAAAGCAGGAAGCAAAAATGAGAAGTAAAAATGGATCACTTTTCAGTGAGGGAAGAGAAAATTGGCAAAGTCAGAGATAAACAACTTAAAGCAAGTACAAAGGGGAGTTACAAAGAAAGTAGTACATCTTAACAGAAATACCTGAGAGAAGCAATGTCAATTTACCTTACTGTTAACCAGGTAGACAGCTGCATCATTACACTTGTGTAGAGAAGGAGGAAAACATAGATGTTAGAAGAATATGGTGTCTTCCGCTCAGTTGCCTTGTGGTGCCATATTCTCCATCCTTCATAGTCTTCCAGTTTAATGTACCCATTTTTTCCACCAATAAAACTTCATTTCAAAAATGTTAATTCATTGATGCCGAAATATTGGATAGGAGAGAATACATCTGTTGCAGCAAATACAGACTTTTTATTCAAGAAGACTATACTCTGCATACCAGAATAACCAAGAGCCTTGTGACAAGAGTATCTTCTTGGAGGTGGGAGACCCAGGTTTGGGCTCTGTTCCCTTGAAGTAAGAGCAAAGATTTCAGCTTCAGCCTTTCCCCAGTAAGCCCTCTAGGCTATCCATTACTCTTGATGGAACATTTTCAATCTCAACTATTAGAACAGCTCTATTTTGTATAAATTGTATTAAGTATTCATTGAATTTTGGGCTTCAACACCAGGGGTTAGTGCCCTAATCACCTGGCTATTCTGGGAAGTCATGAGGCACAGCAGAGCATGGAAGTAGTCATATACCAAGAATCAACAGCTTTTAAAAACTTCCTCCATCAGGCTCCACAATCCATCACTGCTGCCCTCAGTTCTGGGAGTCTTGACACCTTTGCAAACCTCCACTCTACAGCTGGGTTACAACTGCATCATCAGTAGAGTTGGCTGAGATAACTTTGGCAGCCCCTTTACCTCTTTTCTTGCTGGGAGACTGCTAAGAGGCTCAGATTTAACATAATATGGCATAGAACAGCCTAGAAGTAACATAACATTTTGCAGTGAGAAAATCATTTCCTGACCAGGTAATCCTACAAACATGTTAAAATAACCCATTTGCATTTTCGTACTGTACAAAATTAAATTTAAAACACTACAAAACTGGAGAATACCAAAAAGAATTTTTTGAGTGCACAAGTTGGCTAGATGTTTACCTCTGTGTGCAGTTTCTTTTTTGAAGCAGAAATGTAATTCCTAAGTATCTGTAAAAGAAAATGAATAAAATTAAGCTTAATCCTTTCTTTAGAAAAAGCATAATTTAAGACGTAAAATAATAATATCTGAAGTTTAAAATTACATAAGAAATCTTCACTTTGAAACAACACGATGAGTTTTTTACTGTTGTTGCAAACTCCATCTAAAAATGCCTTTTGCTAATATCACAATAAAGTTATAGCTTTACATGTGCTTATACAATAAGTTAAATAGTTCAGTTAACAAGAATGGAAACAGACAAATAACAGGCAAATGAGAAATCTCAGAGCTCAGCACTGTAAAACACAGTCATGCACACATACTTACTTCCCTGGGTTTATTCCTCTCTGATTGCTTGTTTCCACAGTTATTTGTATGCGCCAGCCTCTTGATACATCATTAGTTCATCCAACTTCCATAAGTAGCATTCACTGCGCAGACGCCAGGTCAAACTCTTAAGCATGGTGCTAGACATGACTAGATGAAGTCTTCAGCAGAGTAAATACAGACTTCACTCTGCCCACTAGTTTTACTATGCAGACCAAGCAAAGAAGAGCAAAAGGGTGCAAGAGAAGATTCATCAAGTGAGTGGAGCAAGGGATGGTAAAACTAAAAATAGAAGGGATTATTTCTCCTTTCTTTTCTTGTTCTCCTCGTTCTCTGTAGGATCAGTTGTGTGGAGTACTCATTGCACTGCTCATGATGACATATCGGCTGTGCCACAGTGTGTGGTCCTAACCTGCACAGCAGCTGGAAGATGGAATGGAAGTGGAATCCCAGGTCAATACACAAGTCTCCAGGTATGCTGTAATGCACAGAAGTTGTTTTGCAGTGCTAGATCTCTCCAGTATCTTCAGACCTGATAGGAGCAAGGAAAGGTGCTGTGTCCACAGAAGGATGTTTCAGTAATGTCTGTCTCTGAAGAAATTTGGAGAGTAGTCTAATACATGCACCACATCTTTTCAGGGTTGTACCAAAGGTTAAAATTGCTCTGTCATTTTGTAATCCATTTGAAGTTCATCAAAGCACAAAGGAAAGAGTTCGTTGTATAAAAGGTAGTGAAAAGCATTGGTCATATTATTTAGCACTTTTCACATGCCAAATCTTCTTTCATATTTTCAGAGGACTAACTTCTTGTCCAACTCGATTATTCTTGTTATGTGAAGAGAAAATAAAAATAAATAATTTATTCCAATTTTCTATATTATAAGGCATAGGGTTTATTTCCAAAACCCTCATATAAACAAGACCTTTGAGGCTATAGTAAGATCTACATAATCAAATTCAAAGCAAGTTTTAACATAATTCTTAATTCTGCAACAAATAGGTCAGCATTTTCCCTGTCACTAATTATAACCTTTTCTTTTCATTCTTTTTTCACATAATTCCAACAGTGCTGTCACATAGAAGAGTTGAGATGAAAAAATCTGTATGTTGTTATCATATTTATAAGCTATCTCAACTTATAGAAACTGAAAATGTAGTTGTCTCTGCCTCTCTTGTTAAATAATCCTTTGACCTGTCTTTAGTAGCCAGGGACTTAAAAAGTGAAATCCAGTTTGAGAAGTAAAATATGAAAAATATTCCTGCTTTTAGTCAACAAATCTCTTTCAATTTTCTGTGTTTTGAAGGCAATTGGTGTATATGACAAACAAGACAGCTGAGTTTCAATGGATGCAAGTGAAAGGTATATCTGATCTAAAACATCCAAGTGTCATCTCATCAGTGAATAAGAATTTACCAATAGCTTCAAGATCTTTGTGCTTGTCAGTGAGTTATATAGTTTACATTTTTTGCTTTGAATTTCAATTTCAAAACATGTGGAAATAGTCAAACTAGAAGAGGTGTCAAAAGAGAATATGAAGATTCATGTATCACTGAGACTGAAGGGTACAGTGATTTCGGGTTTTAATTGCCAGCAGTGCATATTGACCGATCTCTCTACCAAGGTAGAAGAAAGGGTGCTTACATCAGGAAACGGCGTGTGACAGACATGAAATACAAAAAGCAGAACACATTTTTTAGTCTTTGGAACAAAGAGTAATTTTTGGTGGTGTATTTTTGCTTGAATAGACACATTACAGAGGACCGTATGATTTGCAAATCTGGTTTAGTTCATTTGAAAATCTCAAGGATCAGGAATGTTCTTTTTCTCTCTTAATCTTTTTGCTCGGTCCCCAAATTAAATGCAATTCAAACCCCTCTATCAATATGCATTCAAAATCAAAATTTCCCATTAGTGCTATTTGTAACTAAGAAATGTGTGCCTGTTGACACAAGAGCAAATGACATGAATGAATCTGCAAACCTCAAGAGAAAAAAAGAAAATGATACCATAACAGCCACCCGTCTGATACTGATTTCACCATCTTTCCACCCAAATGTTTTCTTCAGCTTGCATTTCTAGCTTTCTCCTAATGACATATAACAAAAAAAAAAAAAAAAAAAAAAAAAAAAAAAAAAACCTGGACACTTTGCTCTAACGAAAATCATCTTATGTATGTGTGAACTCAAAGGAGTATCATATGTAAAGTACTTACAGTAACATTATATACAAAAGCACTAATAGAACAGATATTACAAATCTGAGAAATGCAAGCATATTCTGAGGTTCACAAAAAAACAAACATGGTAAACCACTAATGATCAGTTAATTTCATAGGGCTCACTCAAGTTCAGTGTAACATTAAGGAGATTACAATTATTACTCAGCTCTCACACTTTTAGTCATGGTGCCTTTGAAGAGCAAGTCAGGGTCAATCAAACCAAGAACTTATCACCATCATAAATCAACTGAATACCATAATATCTGATTTCAAATAAACATGGATAATTAGAGGTTGAGAGGTGTTGGGTGTCTATATTCTCACTCTTGGTATCCTCAGATTGCCGTAGATCTTTCCTTTTTCTCCTTATGCTCCCATAATGGTGCTTTTCTGTTTTTCACTCTCACTCACTTTTTTTCAATCTGTCACAGTCTGCTCTAGCTTGCTTCCAGCTGCAGTTCCAACCTAATACTGTCCCCAAAACAGCCTCTACTATTTTCTTTGAGGAAAAGGAGGAAACTTCAAATCTCATCCACAGCACAAGAGAGGAGAGGAGTGAACAGTCACTTGCTCTCTACCAGAAGAAACAGAATAGTGAAATTGTCTCATAAAAACAGGCATCTATCTCATATGTGCTGACTATCAAACATTTGTAAATGATTCGTTTCCCAGCAACTATATATCCTGGCAGGCAATGACGAATTCTTTTCTTTTTATGATTCAATAAAAATTTTTAGTATCTCAAGTGAAGTTTCTCATTCATGATAAAATATAGGGTAGAGGTAGAACAAAATTGAGCAAGATTTGGGGAAGGGGAGGATGGTTCATTTTGCCCTGATTAAATAAAACCCTGCAGGGTTTGCTAAAATTTGGCATGGATATAATTACTTCTTAAAATTTACTACTCAAAACTTCCTGTTCCTTCCCGCAAAAAGCAATTAAAAACCAGTTAAATTGTCTGACCCTTGTCCTTATCAAATCCTGTCTTCAATTGCAAACTCCTGGCCCACCTGAAACCTTGGCCCAGGTTTAAAGCTATGTCTAGGCATGGTCAACAACTTTGCAAATGTGTATTCCTAAGCCTACGCCTGTGCATAGCAGGTGCTACAAGCTACATATATGCAATGAGCAGTCCTCTTGATCACTTCAAATTCCACTTCCAAGCAAACAATTTCAATGCTCTAGATCCTAGCAGGGAAAAGAAGACCACCCAAGACCACTGTTCCCCAAACCTTGTATGTCAGCGACTCAGACTCCTAACTCACAGAAGAGAATTTCTTTTCCCATCACAGCAGCCTGAGCAATTGGGAGTCAAAGAGTCATAACACGTTTGCCACTTGAGGAAGGAGGTGAGTGAGAGGGACAAAGAGACAGAGATGGAGGCAGGGAGGGAGAAAAGGCCTACCAATGAGCCGAGACCCAGGCAAATGTGGATAACAGCAAAACCACCAACACCTTTTTTCAGCATCTGCAGCCCCAGGAGGCCAATTCCAGGAGGATCATATTGTTCAAACAATGGATTGATCAGCATGTTCATGGACTGCAAACAGGCCAGCTTGCAGTAGAGAGTGGGACAGTGGGGGAACAAATGAGATTTGGAGCAGTAGGGAACTGGGAGGGAGGCCAGCCAGGCATACTCTGCACTGTCAGCCCTGACATGTGGCCATGACTACTCAAAGAGGAAAAACGTGGAGAAAGAGACATTCAGTAAGGTCATGCCAGAAGGGTTAGTTCAGCTAAGGAAGAAAAATGATTTTAAGGCAGAAGAGAGAGCGTCTGGGTAGGAGCTGTCACTGGAGCAAAGAGAAGCAATGCTCTGAAAGTAGGCTAAATATCACAGAAAAACAGATTGTGAGCATCTCAGCCTGGGTGACCCCAAAACCAATGAACATCTTTGGTTTTGGTCTCCCTCACTTCCTTTCAAAGTTAAAAAAATATTTTTAGTATTTTTCAGCCTTTATTATATTCTATAACAACAATTATACAAAGCTTAAGCAAGTTAACTTAAGGCTTTACTGCTACCTCCCTCTCATTTGGGCAGCAGTTTAAGTGGTCGTGCTGTATTGAAAAAACTGTTACATAAAGAAGTAACAGGATGGATGTCAAGGTAAAAATAACTCCACATTTGACTCCTAGACCAACTGCAAGCTACAGCTTAATGGAAAGCCTACAAGGAAGAAATTCACTTTCTGCAAAAACTAGGATTAACATTAAATTTTTTGGCATTTTATAAATAAATCATTAAAACACACACACACACACACACCCCTACTTTAGACTCCAGGTTACTGTTGATTTACCCAAAGAAATATCTTACTGTCCAAGGCTACATCAAGCTAGCACTGCAGACTGGTAATAGATCTGCAGCACAACCATTGGCTCTGATGACCTGGGGCATACACAATATGGGTTTTATGGTAGGTGACTTTGAACAAGGCAAAATTTTTGACCACAGCCAGAGCAAAATAGACATTCTGTGGAGAGGAAAAAAGATCATGCACTACCGTATAACTGAAGCAGAAAGTTTCTGCTGTGGACTACTGACATTTTCTCCTTTTTCCTTTAAGATGCAGGACCACATGCATAAAAGTCTTCTAAGCTATAACTTCTTACTAAAAAGTACTGTGGCAGCTGCAGTGAGTTATTTAAATATTTGTTAAATCACTTCACAACAAATAATAACATATCAAGTGCTATCTTCACTTGTTGTAGCGGTCTCATTCCAACAGGGAAAGCACTAGCCAAATGATTTTTTAAGTCTTTAAGATTCTAATTTAATTAATAAGTAGGATATAAATTTCTCTAAGACTTCACTAGAAATCCCTTTAGTTTTTACAGACATCAGGATATAATATATTCCTCTATGCAAATATTAAAATTAATAAAGAATTGTCTGTGGAAATACCAGTATTTCATAGACGAAGCAGTGCACACATCCTCTAGTCTACTGTGCAGTCAGGAAAACATGCTGAACACATACTGGTAGTGGACGTCTATTAAATTCATGGAGAGCTCAGATGTCATAAACTACATATTATTGCATTTCATGATATTGGGTCAAATAGGACTTGATTCGTTGAAGCTTATTTTGAAAAAAAATACAGAAGGAAAAGAAGAAGGAAAAATACAAAATTAGCCATTTTGTCATTTCTTGTTCTTGCAAAAGTTAAGCAGCTACCTCTGAGGCTCCTTTCCCTCCATTTTCTTCACTCTACTAAAAGCTTTCAGAAGACAATGATTTCTTTCCACAGTTGAACTTTTTTTCCTTCTTTCTCTACCACCTACTATGAGAAAAAGTTCTCCATAAACAGTGGCATAAGTTATGAACAGAGAGAATCTTTTCAGATATGTTTTAGATAAAACATGATTTATTTCAAACAAAAAATAGTTGAAATATGTTATAGCTAATTCTAATTTATGCCTTAGAAAATTTATTTTGTATACCCAGTTATTTTTCTAATCAAGTTTTATACCTCTTTTTTTAATTGAAAAGTCAATATTAAGATGGAAAAATCCTCTCCTTGACATGCCTGTCAGGGGAGGGGAGGGTGAGGAAGCTAGGGTGAACAGCAGCGCTAAACACATGCCACTCGGCCCATCCCTTTCCCCCCTTTCCTTTTTTTTAGCACTGGTATGAAGTAGGAGGTTTATTTTGATCTTTTGAGCAGGTGGGCAGGAGGCAGTGCATCCAGTGCATTGCATGTTCTGTGTTTCCTTTGCTCAGCAGGCAGGGCAGGGACTGCTACCCCTTCTGCCCTATCTCTCTCTTCCTTTTTTGCAAAGGCACATCAAACTGGAGGGGAGGAGGAACTGCTGCAGCAGCATGATGAGCCAGGCTGAACATCCTCATCTGAGGGATCCGGGACCTACAGTACGGCCAGGGAGAGCATTGGGTCAGGATGCAAAGACCTGGGACTGTGGGAAAAGGAAGGCAATATCCCAAGGAGTGGTGAGAAGAGGAGCCCATGAAGTGCATGAGAATCCAGTAGCCCCAAGCCTTACCTCTCAAATTAGAAAATACCTGTGAAATTCAATGCAGAATAACCATGTATGTTATATGCAAAGCAACTACATTTCACTAATGTATTATTTCACTAATTCAGTGATATAACCCAAGGACTTCAGCATTAGCATTAACCAAGAAGCCATACAAGTGAAGCCAAGAATTAGTACTACAGAATTGTCAAAGCCCTATTACGCATTGCATAGGTGCAAGGAGTATGAGCAAATAACGTGTTGGCAATTCATCTGAATGCTTGAATTTGTCATCTTAGTGCCTAGCTTTTTCTCTGTAGGTGTTAACAGCTAAAAGTTCATATCGAACTATCAGAAAGGAAAAAAAAAAAAAAATTTACGAAGTTTTTTTGACAAGAAAAGACAAAAGAGAACAAAGACAAAAAATATCATAGCTGTCTGCAGCAGACTTTTTTCTAATCATCTTTTGAATTTCTTTCTGCACTTAAAGGCAGAAGTACACTAGCCACTATACTCCTTCTGCAGGTAGGCCTGGGGAGTCCCTTGGTTTGTGGTTTTTTGGTTGGTTGGTTGGTTGGTTGGTTTTTTAACTTAGCCAATACTTAAACAATATTCATAAGCATGCTTGAATCCTAAGTCACAGCTGAATACTCTCAAACTGCTCACACACTGTCCGTAGACAGAAACTAGTTCCCAAGAAAACTTGAATAACAATTTGAGGCACCTGTGATCAGGTGACCAGGTTTTCTGGGTAAGTTATTTATTGGCTACTCTATCATTAGGAGTAAAAGCAAATAAAAGGAAGTAGAGATATCTCAGTTTTGAGTACTCAGAAAAAAAAAAAAAGAAGAAGAAGAAGATTTTTTGTAAAGTGTTTGGGGTTATATGCACATTTCAACACCAGTTTCCATGCTTTGTTTAGCAGAACACTGGTGCACAGATGTGAAATGGTTATTCTGGTTTGGGGCCGAGAGCCCAAAATTCTCTTCTTCCAACTAATTAATTAAATTTTACAATTAGAGCACAGTGCTCTCTCCTCCCTTCTCCTAAATGCTCACTCTCCCCCCACCCTGTTCTCATAAGTGGATCCTACATGCTCAGCTCCATCACCCTCCTGTCCCTTAACCCACTCATATGCTCCCTTTCCTTCTCAGGCAAACAATTTTGTGGGGTTTACAGACAGAAGATGCTTGAAGGAGACAAGCACATTGCCTCTTTTTCTTCCTTTTTTTTCCCCCCAGCAGAGTTCAGATTATAGTGCAATGACATTACCAATGTACAAGTACTTGTTTTTGTGACCTGGGGGGAAGAGGCAGGAAGATTTTAAGAAGCAAGAAGGAAAAAGCAGAGCCAAAGTTAGGCTTCCTTACCATTAAAAGCATAAAACATAGCACCTAACTCTCTAAACAGACAGCACAGACTTTCTGATCAACGATATTGTGCAGTAACAGATAAAAAAGGTTCAAATATAGTTCTATATTCCTCAACATATGACAAACATCTTTTTATTACAAGTAATCGCTTCCAAGGTGTGCCAAAAATGAAATTGTTTCCCATCAGATGATAGCCAAGATGTAACCGGGATTTCAAACCGGAATTGGTGCAAACAACAATGTACTTTTTACTGACAAGCAAACAGATTCCCTGAAATCATCTAAGCATGCAGGCATGCTGATAAACTCATCTTAAAGTTAAAAACAAACCATTTTAGCCAATTGTTCTTCTTGTGCATGACCAGAGGTTTTTTAATTATGGACATTGACAGCACTTTTCTGAAAGTTCCTCTACAACTTTGACAACTGGATTTTCCACTCTGTTGATATGAAGCTGACTTTTTTGAAGGTAATGTAAGTACTGTGTAATACATTAAGATAGATTTGACTCTTTAATATTTATAAGATTAGCATTTATATTAGACCATAATGAGCTCCAATTAGTATCATTCCAATCTAACCTAAGGTCTATAACCCAATTTTCTTACATTTCAGACATCATCTTGAAAAGTAAGATGGAAAAGAATTGATTGATTCATGACAACATTTTTTAGGGTCTACTGGGAAGAAGAATTGCTTGAATGATTGATCAGCATTTTTTCATCTGTCGCTTCAGGTATCTTTTATGAAAAATACCTTGTAAAACTAAGAATTCACTGATAACAGCAAGTATTTAGAAATCAACTTTTTCTTTTTTGCTTGTTCAAAATCTAAACACTTCCCTTGCTTGTCAAATAAATCTTTAATTAAATTGATTTCCATTGTTTCATCCTTTTCACAGGTAGATTGTTAA
This sequence comes from Chauna torquata, assembly GCA_013399475.1. Classification (NCBI taxonomy): domain Eukaryota; kingdom Metazoa; phylum Chordata; class Aves; order Anseriformes; family Anhimidae; genus Chauna; species Chauna torquata. The sequence goes on along the minus strand of VXAL01004211.1, from coordinate 129,557 downwards.
ATCAGTTGAAACCTCAAGGTGTTGCCAGGCTGGCATCTAAATAAATTTATTCTGTATAACCCCTGCTGACACCCTGTGCTCTGCTTTAGTCAGTAGTGCTGTACCTGACCAGAAATCTCTCTTTGTAGGGTTTTTGACTCACGTATCCAGTGACCACATCTTTTAATTGAGTGTAGTTCATCTATTGAGAGGTGTAAGAGGAAGGAAACCCCTCACTCAGTCCAGAGAGCAGCCACTGGACACATAGAGCTTGTGATTTGTGGAGAAGACATGCCTGACACAGACAGGGGGATGGAAGGGGAAGAGGAGGTATGAAAGGGATATTTGTCTCAGAGAGAAGCCAGCAGGATGAGCCCCCTCTAACTTCAGGAATCAGTAGACGGGTGGGGATAATCTTGTGAGGATAGTTACGAATGGACTTGAGTAATTATAAACTATGGGCTCTTTCATAACCTTGAAAGTTTTCACAAGAGCAATTTTTACCTCATGAATTTCAGTCAAAATAAGGCCATTTTTTTTGTTTTTTTGTTTGTTTGTTTGTTTTAGAAATGTTTCAGCAGATGAGAGTCCCAAATGTGATACAGTACGGGAATTGTCCATGGGAATAAAAACACAAAAGGTGTAAGAAGTTGACACATCTGGCCAGTGATGGTGCAGTATCATGAGACTGAATAAAGACAAAGCTGTGAGGGGACGGTGCTCTGCATGTGAAATCCCACATCTCTATCACCTGGCCTCTGCAGCATCTATTTGCTGTAAGAAAGATTCTTACCAAAGACAGAGTCTATTTTCTGTTCTGAAGAATGACACAGAAAAGATTACTTCTATAACAAAAGAAAATTTATTGTCCCTGGTGTTCAGCCTGTATAAATCACAAGTAATTTAACTATTCATACTTATAACACAGGTTAGCGTCCAGACACAATCCAATCTACACATACAAAGTCTTTGACATGGTTTTAGGCTCTCTCCCTTCACCCAGTACAGTTCCCTGGTAGTGTACACTAATCCATAAACAAACCTATGCTTTTGTACACTTTCCTCAATTTATATTTTCCTACATTTAAGTCTTTGTAAGCATGAACAAACCAAATAGCAAACTGCAAAACAGCATTCAAAAAAGTTACTTACTCTCCATTACTTTAGTCTCCCATGTCTTCCACAGGACAGACATATTCTTCAGCACTCAGCTCACTGGGATTCACAGTTGCCCTGAAGTGAGCTCACTATGAGCCCACCACAATGACTTCCATGGCTTCTGCAGCACTGTTTCTGTCTTGTTCCTAAACCTGAAGCCACAAGATTAAGACTGTAACCCAAAGCCTCATTTCAGGCAGTACATCCCCTGATGCTTCATTTCAATTTATTTTACAAGTTGATTTCTATTCTTCTTCCTTTCTAGTAAAAAGAACAAAATCTGTCCCATGTGCCAAGTGAGCTCTAATAAATCTTTGCTCTTTTCTAGTCATTTCCATTTTCAATTCATTTCTTGCTATCAATTCCCCCCATGCAAGGATTCAAGTCAACTCATAGCTGGTGCTTCACCAGTGCTTCCATCCACCTTGTTTCGTGTTTCTGTTCTCTCAGTACCAACAGAAGACATTAAATGGAAGTAATTGGAAACAATAATCCTTAGTTCTCTTGTTGTATGAAGTAACCTCAGAGATCTCTACTGTCTTGCAGATAAAACCTAGTAACTCTCCAGTTCGGTAGGCATTGCATCTCCTTTGTTATTTCAAATTTATAACTTTCTTTATACCCAGAAATTGTAAAATCAGTCTGAATCAACATGCCATGCAACAAAGAAGGATTATACAGGATTGTCAGTGAAGGTCCTAAAATGGAGATGCCTTTTAGATAGTTACATAATTCAAGAATACTGTTTCTGTAAACCTTCCCTGCTACAGCACCATGTACACACTGATCCATTGAAATCTGTCCTTATACAACAAGCCAGCCTTCAGGAAACTGAGTTCCTTTAATATATCAAAATATGCTACACATGTTCTGGCATACTCACAACAGAAAAATCAACACAGCAAGGAGAAAAGATGTTATTGATAAAAGAATAAAAAATTAACCACAGGGCAAAAAAGAAAAACTTTCAAGATTTTGAAAGTACATACTCAAAGTAGAAGAAATGAGAAGAAGCCTTAAACGTCCTTGGGAATTGTGGTTCCACAGAGTGCATGCAGCACACTTAAATTCAAAAGAGATGGTAACTGGATGCTTGAATTGTTTAGAAGACATAAATTTACCATTGCTGAAATCCTTGGTGTATTGGTTGTCCCTTCAATGACACACTTCCAACGTTATCCTAAACTAATAGAGGTACATCAAGCTATCAGTTTTTAGCTGGCCTTGCAGTGAGAAACCAGAAGAACAAAAAGGTTTAACAACTGAATTAGAAAACATCTTGCAGCCAAACCTCATAACAGCATCCAGTACTACAGGCAGCACTGAGGAAAACATTGTAAAAATAAGGAGTTAATACTGTACTTTTTCCTTTACAGAAAGGAAACCTTTCCTTTACAGAAAAGAAACCTTACCTACATGGTCTGTTTTAGCAATAGAGAGGGAGAGAGAGAGTTATATAGAGTTATATAGAGTTATATAGTTATGTTTAGTTAGTTAAATATAGTTATACAGAGTTATATAGAAATATATAGATAGAAAGATATATAGATACATTTTACGTTACAGAAAACATAGTTATGTATATGCATATCCTGTAATTCCTTCTGCTTCATCCAAGCTGATTACCAGTTTGGGGCAGTTAAAACTGTGCAAGTGATGAATTTGAGTACCCATTTTCTATAATGATTATACAGTTCTGGTGGGAGAAAAGAGGTACTTAACAAAAATCTCAAGAAATAAGTTATATACAACTGTCTGCAGACAGAGAAGATGCACTGAAAACAAACAGAGAAGAAAATCCCTTCTGGATCAGACCAAAGGTTCATCTTGCTAAGCATCACATTTGCAACAGCAACTAGAAGCTGCTGCAGCGGAAAGCTTAGAATGGGAGAGTACGTAATACTTCTAATACTCTCTCAGCCCAGAACTTTTCAGCTCAGGGTCTTTATAGGTAGCCCTTATTTAGTCAGTAAGTTCCAGCAGATTACTTTGCAGCTTTGCTATGGTTGCATGTTGTCTCAGCATTCACACGCTGCTTTGGTCAGGAAATCCTTAGCTCGAATACACATGATAAGCACTGCTTTCTTTTGCCTGTTTTCAGCACGACTTTTACTAGCTTCTTTATCCCCTCCAGAGGATCTGATAGATGTTGCATAATATTAATTCATTCCAGTAATGTTTATAATTTCTCTGGCCATTCATTACAAGTATGCTTATCACCACGATGTCTAGGGGCTCTTTCAGAGCTCCTCCTGGTTTCCCAGGGATGTCGCAGTAGCCAAAAGTGTTTTAATCCATCTGTATTCAGTAATAAGATTGTGACCTTTATTCTCTAAGGCAGACCTCAAAGTTAACTATACATTTGTGACCAAGAGATTCAATTGCAGCTGAGAGTTCTGCAAGCATTGCTCTCACAGAGATCTGATAAGACTCAGTGTAGAATATACCTGTCAGTGATGTGGTAGATTTGATACCACTGGTCCACAGAGACTTTACATTTCTCTTTACCTACAATACCAAGAGAAGAGTGAGGGGGTAGGATTTAATAACAGGTATTTTATGTGCCAATGTTTAATGCAGTTTTTTGCTATTTCAATTAAAATGTATTTCAATTTTCAAATGTTATTTCCAGGATTTCCAATACCAGATATTTTTTCCTTAAAAATACAAATGGCTTGAATGTTCACCTGCTATTTAAATGGAATTTTTTGCTCCAAGCAGCCTCTCTTCCACTGGTAAACTAGACTGCCTTGTTAAATGAAATATATTTTAAAGAACAAGGTTTATTTCATATTTGTAGCAAAATGCATATGGCTAACCCCTTGTTTATGAGAAAACATATTTTCAAAAGAGAGTACATCTAATTTATTAAAGATTTGCTTTGAAAAGTACTACTTGACTTGTAAATCTCTTGGGATCATAAACTCAGCTTAAATGTACAGAACACAGCAGTGATTTGATCAAGGATTTTGCTTTAAAATATTTGCTATAGGTACAGTCATTTATTGGCATTTTAAATAAACTGGCAGTCTTCACTATTTCCTAAAGCCTTTTTGGGTATTTTGTCCAGAAGAGCATTTCCCAGAGGCTTTTATCTTGTCTAGAAAGGGGGCTTATTCACAGAGTATTATTCATTATTTGTCTTCAAGGTATATTCTATTTTTTGGACAACATCTTCTGTAGAAAAACAAATAGTTCAAGACAGAATACTTTGAACTTCAAAATTGCCTAAATTTCCCCATGCCGTATGACAAATAAGTCAGTCTTATGTCTCTTGTTGTAAATATTTCAAAATATTCAGCAATGATCTGACTTATGAACAGGGTCAAAGAACCCTAGCTACTAGTGATTTTAGTAATACAAAATACTTTTACACCATTTCCCATGAAAACCAGGAGAACTTTAGATCTCAGGCACTTGTCTGCATTTACAGTACTGCAAAACCAAGTCCAGAAGTGACTTGACATGACTTCAGCAAGGAAAAAGAAAGTTGTTGACCTTGTTTAGCAATAGGTTCAGGATTTCTCTCTACCTGTTGATGTGCCATTTACCAGTGTGAGCCAGTATATATACTTCTGAAAGCTGAGATTTTGATACTCAGTACTTTCCATCGTGGGTCCAAAACCCTAAAATTCCTTCTTTTATTTCTTCAAAGACCAAATCACTCATTCAGAGGAAGATCAATTATTTATCATGCCTTAAACCTCTCAAGACCAGCAGGAGCTACCCAGATATTCCCAAGACACTTTTTTTTCATTGTTTCCCTAAGAATATTTAACTGAAAGGGTGTATAGCTCTTTAGCTGTTTTGGAATATGAACAAAAGTAGTCTACAAAATGAAAGCTATAATGCAGCAAGTGGGAAGAGATGGAAGAAAATGCAGGGATGCTGGAGAGAATCAGCTGTGGTTCTGAATTTCTTGCAAGTGTACGGTGATTACCTAGCAGATCACTCTCTCTCTTGTGCATAGAAGACAAAAAAGTCACACACGGAAGTATGTGTTGCTGGCCATATTGTTCAATGTAATCCTGACTGGAAAAGGAGAGTGAAATTTGTCCATCATTTTAGTGGTGAGAAACATACCTGCTTTTATTTCACTGCAGGCACCACTGTGAATAACGTGTCCATCGAAGTGGCTTGTTTGGAGCTGACAACAGTCTAATCACTGTCTTGTTTAGGCTGATATACTAATGAGAACAACAAGCAGTTTAATCAACTCCAATCTTTCCCAGCCCAGAAGCTGTGTTGTAGGGTTGTCACTGAGGATATGTGTATTGTGTAATAGCTTTGCATAGGGCATTTGGTTACCAG
>VXAL01004211.1:103180-118415 GCA_013399475.1 Chauna torquata | reverse complement strand
AAAAAAAAAAAAAAAAAGCACACTATCTTTTTTCATTTTCACAGGTATGTCATATGATAGTACCATTTAAGAATACAATTGATTATTGAATACTATGTTTTTGCAGTGGACCTTTCTCCCTCTGTCAGAACACTGAATGTCAAAGTAACATATGATGCACTAGGTTTTGTTGCTTAATTCTTAATTACCACTAAGATAGAATATATGTGGAACTGTGATTAGCTTTATAACAAAAGAAGCAAAAGTTTGAAAGAACTTGGGGGGAGGGGAGGGAACCTGGGTGTCTTCAAAGTCTTTCTTCTAGTTTTCCTAAGGTAGTATCTAAAACAGCGTAATTTAAATAGTTGTTGTACAGTTAAGACTTGCTTTAAATCCGTGAAAGATCTGCAGTTTAGAGAATTCATGTCAATGGTATCCTCTGGGTTGGCAACATCTGAATGAGTCATTGCTAGATTGCAGGCTTTGTCAAATATATGCCAAGCTTTTCCAAACTTGCAGGCTTCACTGCCACCAAAAAGATGAGTATTTTGTCCCTGCAGATGTCTTTTCAAGCTTGATTTAGAGCTTTTGTCTTCCTGCTTTATATGGTAGGGGCATGGCAGGTGGCAGATCATTTTGTTAATAGGCTTTCATGGCACAATAGCAGAAGGTGGGAAAGGTAATTTCAGATTTCCCTTTTGCCTTAGGAAGGTTGAACACATTTTCCCATGTCAGCTCCTTAAGTAGCCAGAAACAGGCACGTCTATGGTGAAGCTGTGCCAATTGCTTCTCCGGAAGCTATTCCAGTACTTCATGCAAAATTAGACAGCTGTACCTCCAGCTCTGCACCTTTTGGCAGCAGATTTCTGTGTATTGTGTACCTGCCCCTACACTTTCCTGCCATTTGTCCAGATTCTAATATATCTTTACAGGTAAGAAAGTGTGGAAATGCCTACTTTATAAATATCAGAGGGCTTTAAACAAGTTAGTGAGTATTTCTCAGAACTGGAAAGTCTTAGTTCCAACCATGACCAGAAGATGAGAGGCACTTATGAAATTTCACTTCGGAAAAGCAGGCTGGAAATTATTTGAGTTTCAGGAGTTACATGCTGAAGATGTGGGCTTAATGATCAGAATTTTGGCCTGAGGTGCAGAATGGTGATTAATCACTTAATCACATCATTTTCTACATCTAGTCATGCATACAGTGTACTTCCATTACTAAAATCATCCTGAGGGAACAATGGCAGTATGGTGTATCTGGTATACAGAAACAAGAAAGGATGATTAACTAGGGAAAGAAAAAAAAAAACACAAGCAAGCAAGCAAACAAAATCAACAGGCTAACAGAGAGGAGAACAGAGAGGTGGAAAAAAAAAATAGAACAGTGGTTAGCCTGTCGTTATACCTTGCTGTTGTTCTAGGTTTATGAAATCCAAGAAAAAAAGGATGCAAAGAAAAAAACTCTGTACTTTGGATATTTGCTAGTATTTGGGGTCGTGCTACAAGAAATGCTTTATTTTAAGAATTTTCAGAGAATTACTTCTCCCATATGTATCTTTTGAATTTGATATTCATGAAAAGGAAAGACTAATAAAACTAACCGATCTGCACTTGTACAAAATCATGTAACATATCGCACATTCACACAGCAAACCTTGAAACTAAAGGGCATAATCCTGCAAGCATTTGCTCAAGGAGGTCTCATTTCTGTAAAGACAGCCCTACAATATCAGTGCACAGTATTTCACAAACACAACATATGCATTACTTCACATCTGGAGTACTCTGTAGCAGAAGCTCAAATGTGCCAAGTTATGTGGTGCTTTCTGTTGTAGCAAATGTCTGCTAGGGATTTATAGGGGAAACTTTTGCTTTGGCAAGGGTGACAAACATGTACTAATAATACTTTTCCATCTCAAACATTCATGTTTCATGGGTAGATAGGGACTAACAAACTTATCCATTGGTGATCTAAACCAAAACATGAGCCCAGAGGTGAAACCCACTGTGCCAATAAATGATTTTTCCTATCCTGAATCCACAGGTTACAGAATAAAGGAATTAAAGCTATTACACATTTTGGCTTGTTCCTAGAGTTACTGTATGAAAGCAATAGCTGATTAGCAGCTGCATCATCTTGGTGCAAACTCAATGAATTTGCCCCAACATAAAGACAAATCACTCCAGTTATTAAGAGAAAAGATAAGCAGTCACTAGGAGAGGAGCTGATTATTCTACCATATTATACTATCCTCTCAAATGTCTTGATTTTGTTTGATTTTTTCCCATCAAGTGCCAGAAAGAGCTGGCTGTCAACAACTCGCAGGTTCCTTTTACAGAGCTGTAGATTTTCCAAGACTGTGCACCAAACCAGAATTTGTGATGATTTACACCCACGCATGCTGTACATGCAGATGGAAATCTGAACAATGAAACAAAGCTGGTATATATCCTTCCTTTTGTGACCTGTAGAGTGGTGATATACGTAGAGCACCCATCTGTAGAAGAAGCTTTGTATGGAGTACTCTTTAAAGATTACCAGGACACTACAGCTTACCCCACACAAAACAAACAAACAAACAAACAAACAAACAAACTGATTGCTTGGCACCCATTAGCCACAGAAAATATTCTGCCCATTCTCTGTAGACCAGGGTGCTTTCCCATGTGCTTCAGAGACACTAAGTTTTATTTCTAAATAGTGACATTTCTGTGAGGTTTGGGCAATGGAGAAACAATGCCCTATTTTCCATTCACCCAAGCTATGTTTGTATCAGTGTAGCCCTTATCATCTGTGGATCGCTAACCTCTGATCCACACTGACAAATAAAAGCAAAGAAGCAATCCTACCTTTGCTTACATGAACCAGATTTGAACGCCTGGGGAGTGGGGAAACAGAACTGCAGGTTTCCATTCAGAAAGTTCTTAGCTCTGGTTTTCGTCAATTTTCCGTCAATTCATAGTCTATTGATACTCAGAATGACCCACATTGTTAGGCTTTTCCTTCCTGTGATGAATGAATGTTGCTGAAGAATAAGTTAAACTGTTAAGTTCACAGAGATAAGCCTTCAAAACTGGCTATAAATCTAAGTGGATGAGTGCTTCTTAGCCAGCTGAATATAGTCATTCAGCACATTACTATCATAATAGACTCAAACTTGCCCTAGGCGCTTACCTGGCACATTTCTATGTTTCTTGGAAAGAACTATCAACTTCTTGCGTTTACTCTGTTTCAGCCTTCCCAGGTATCTTATACCACTCCATCACCAGTACTTGGCAATATCACTGCTTTCTCCATTTAGAGTGGCACTTCACATCACCTCATCTCAGACAACGCTTCTGTCTATATTATTCCAATAGCCAGAACGATCTGCCTCAGATATACATCTCATGATATACAAGATACACAAACTAGAACTCAGTTCATGGTTTTTTTTGTTTGTGGATATAAAAAAATTGCAATAATATTAACACTCCTTTTATGTTATTAAGAAATAGTAAAACATCAAAAGCAGATTACCTATTTTGGATCTCTGTTAAAGATTTGATTCATATTCCTGAATTTTGCATAGATTGGGGAAGGGGGGAATGGTCATATCTTAAAGAAGTATCATAATGCAGTCTCAATATTCCCAAGATTAGAATGATTATGACGAATGAATTAAATTCTGTTAAGACTACTATTACAACTAAAGTGAGCAAAATATGTAATTTTGACTACAAGTGATGCAGCTACCTCTGGCTTGTGCTCTAAAGCACCCATTGTCAGACTTCATGGAATTTATCAAAAAAAGGTAAGCACTTAATGTTTGTATTTCCCTTCTATCTTCAAATTACTAAGACTTTTAAATCATGAAGTCAGGAAAACCACAGCCATTAAGTCACACATGATGTTAATCTCTTAAATGTTAAGTGTGCATACCCAGTATAAGGCTTGTCGCTTAGCAAAGACTGTATCCACCCATGCACCATCCACTTCAGGTGACTGCCATATGGCTGATGTATCTCAGGATCAGCACAACCTGTGCTGACATGGAGAATGCAAAGCTATGTCAGAAAGAGCCCAGATCCTGAAGGCTCAGTATTTACATACATGGAAGTTTCAGCCCAATATGCTTCAAGTGTACTACATAGATAAAGGCTATGACCATTATTATACCAAACAGGCTATAAGCTGATGTTCCTCACCTGCACTAAGTGAAGAGCTGAAACCTAACATTTAGAGAGGAACAGCTATGTCTAAGCACTTACTGTTTCAAGATGTGAAAGGTATTCCAAGCTTCTGTAACCTAGCTGGGTTACGTACGTATTTCACTGTGCAGAAAAATGGAACAGGTAAGCCACAGCGTACCCTGAATTATTAGAAACTGCTGATAAAGGGGCACCAACAAATTTGACAGCCCCAAAGGCTGTCAAAGGTCTCATTTTCTTTGAAAAGTGATGGCCCAGCCATACAGTCCATACACAAGTATCATCTCTCAGATCTTTCTGGGTAAAATCCCTTCTTCTCCTTCCCTTTACTTGCAATTCCACATGCCCACATCATACTGGAGAAATTTGTCCCTGCAAGGAGCTGTGCCAGGAGGAAACAGCCTCTGCTGCTATGCAGAAACAGGCACCACAGCCCTGCTGCTCCTGTGCTGGAAAGGGGCAAGTGTCTCAGAGAAACCATCTTCCCTTCCCAACAGGCAGACCAATAGTTGTTTTTTCACTACTATTATTATTTTGCCATTCTTCTCCATTTGATCCCCTTGCTTTCCAATCCATTGTTAATGCTCTGAAGGGATTTTTAGCAGTTTTATCACTTTTGTGCATGCCTAAGGAGGTTTGGACCATGGGTTCTTCCTATAACAATCAGGATGGGTTTTTTTTGTTTCTGTTTTTTTCCAGAGCTAATTCTTTCTGTCTGACAGACTGCTGTTAATCACATGCGTAACAGTGTTCTGAACTACAATAAGTTTATGTGGTTTGAAAAACTGCTATGTACCCCCCCTTCTCCCTGTGCCTGTTACCTCAAGTTATTTCACAGGTTGGTTTTTGGATTTTTGTTGATGTTGTTGTTGTTTTTCTTCATCTAAACACATCTTTACAAAACTGAGATTATAAAACAGAAAGGTGTTTTCACCATGCTTTCATTATTTGCTGACTCAATCTACTTGCATTGAAGGGAGTTCAAACAACCACATGAAAGTAGTAAAAATGCATACAGAAACAATGCACAGGTTACAGCTAACATTTCTCTACTTCCTAGGCAGTTAGAAAACTTGTCTGCATTGTGAATTCAGGCCTTGAGCACCTAATTTAACCAAATGTCAATAAGACTTTGATTTATACACCATAGTTTTCTTAAAAGATTAAATACTCCTATACACCTCAACTCTAGCCAAAACTATGCAAGTTCAGAAGGTGACCATAAGCTCTCCTCTTGCTGAAGGACTTTTTTTGCAGATAATAAACTTAAATCAACAGTGGAGAAGAAATGCAAAGCCTGTTCCACCTCTCCCAACCACATGTAACCTGCAGGGACAATTTTTTAGGTTCTTTTTTTTTTTTTTTTTTTTTTTTTTATGCAGTGCATAATGCTTTATGAGAAGGTGAAGGAAGTGACCTAACTTCATTTCATGAGAGCTCTGTTTATTAAAAGTCAAATTTTCTGGTAGTATTTAGAAATCTAAACTATGCAGTTTAATCAAGTCATTATTAGCAATATTGATACATATAGAAGCAGTAGCTCCTCCATCCCTTCGCTACAGTCAGAGCAGGAGATTGGAACAAGCAGACATCAGCCGCAGCCAGCAATGAGCAGACACCAACAATCTGCTCTAAAACAGGTCAGCAAGACAGTGTTATTGATCAAGTGAACATCAAGAAAGCTAACAAAGAAAGTCTTCTGCTGGCCTTGCCCTTAAAACTTTCTCTACAGTGTTGACAAGGAGCAATTCCGTACTGAAATCTGCACAACTGACCTAGCAGGAAGTTCTACTTCACGAGAATTCTGTACTGCTCATTTTCAATCAGCCACAAACCTCTGCCTTGTGCAGTTCTCAGCAGAAATTCCTATCCTGTGGGTTCATTAAAATAAAAATAAAAAAAAAAAAAAGGAAAAAAGTTTTGCTTTTTTGTCTAGCAATGTGTAAAGGTACTATTGATCATATCTGCCATTTTTTATAAATATGTTAGGTTTCTGTAGAAGATTCCTGTGAGTTAAAAATTGGCAATTGATCTGATCTTGGCTTCTGAACATGTGTAATGAAATACACATTGCACAATATGAAAAGCAACCACACTGGAGGCAAAGCAGGGGAGGGAAACACGTTTGCTGTTGTATATGAATATGCCGAACCAGATAGATAAACATTGAATTTTCTTTAAAAAGATCATGGTTTCCTTAGGTTTGTAATAATGAAAAGTTTCATTTCATTTACACAGAGATAAACAAAAGTGCTGAGGGGAGCCAGAGAAACTTGGATGTTGAAGCTGGTAGTAGTAAGAGCTCTCTCACAGCTCTTCTCCCAAAACAAGTGCCTTCTTTTAGGCTTTCAGTCACAAACTGTAACTGAGGCAGCACACAGATAAACGCAATGGTACAAAAGCACTGTTTTCTTCTGGGAAAGCCCTGTTTTATCAAAATTTATGGTTTATAATACAGCAATACTCAATAGCAATAATATTACTACAGTTTATGACTACACAAAATAGCAGTGCTGTATTTGAGGTTGGTTTTCCAACCAGCCCTTGACAGAGAGCTTTACTTCATTAGACATGATTTCAGTGAGAAGGACTGATTGCCTTCCCCTGCTGATATTACTGAGTCCTACACTTATTAGCTACATTTATCTCCAAGGCCTCTAAATTCTTGTAGAAAACAAATTGGTCTAATCTGCTCTTCTAGTGCTCTGCTATCAAGCATCACCATGTTTTTACAAACAGTAATATCAATATGAAAATCTCCAAATTGTAAGCCAAAAAGTTCAAACCCATAGTTTTTCCTTTTATAAAAGACTTTAAAAAACACTTAGCAAACTAGCTTTTACCCAGTGAAAAGCATTATATCAATGAAAACCCTGGTCGTTCCCAATCTTTAATGCTACTTAACAAGACAATAGCAGTGGTATTATCCCATGTTCTGTGCCAAAAGTAAGTCGCTGTATTCCACCCACCTAAGTTCTTTCTTTGGTTTAATTGAATGGTTGAATTGAAGTGTTTTCATTTCCTGAAGTAAAATGGTGTGCAACATCCCAGCTCATTCTTATCCACCTTCTATTCAATCAGCAATGTGTTCCTGTGGAAATTTAAACCATTCCATTATGTATATACTCATTTGTGATCTCACATGCCAGAGGACGCTGATAACACAAGTTATTTAGTCTCAATTTAATACAACAGGCTGTATCATCTGTTAGGATTTTTGGCTTACTGATGCTCCTACTGACTGCAGCAAATGAGCACACTCAAGATGACTGTTATAAAGGAACTTTCAAGCCTTGTACAATTGCTTCACTCATTTAACAGCCAAATGAATCAAACAGATACAGAAACTATTGAAGAGGTTCGAGTGGAAAAGTGGAAAAGCCAGAATCGCTCTTGCCAGGCTTTGCCTGCCAAGAGCATTAGGAGGCTTTCTCTATATCTAATATTAGACAGCAGAACCGGACCTCTAGCTACTGTCTCCAGAAATGCACCCAGCAGGAATAAGCATGTCTCCACGTGACATGACTTGACATGAGAGCACATATGTCGTACCAGGCTATCACCAAGGTTCAGACAGGTTATCTGAGATGATGCCAGAGGCCAGGAGCTGCCATGAGCAACGTGCTTCACCTGCAGAAGTGGTGCTTCTTCAGCACAGCACAGAACGCAATGCTGCTGTGTTTTTGAAAAGGCCTCTTTCATGTTGCTGGGGTGGGGGGTGGGGAGGTTAAGACAATGGCTCATTAACTAATTCCCTCCAATATATACCAAAAAAATAGTTTCTAATTAAAAATGTTGCCAGCTACAGGGAGAATGATCTGAAAATAACTCTTACTTCTCCTACTAAATCCCCCCACCCCCCATTTCTTCAAGTTTCTTGGCTTTAAGACTTTCCACATTCCTCTCTCTGCTTCCCCCTCTCCCACCTCTCACCTCCTCCCCCTCCAATCTGGCTTCCCCGCCTCCCTTGGCAGGCTCTTTAGCTTTAATTCAATAGTCAAAAGGCTGAATCAAAAGTTGTATAATCCTTTTGAACCAACTTTTATTTCCTACCAGAAAAGGAGCAGAGGCTGAGGCCAGCCCAGCTGTGATTTCAAATCAATGGGAGCGATAAGAGAGAGCTATCAATATTTTCCCTTTACTATGTGTGTTTTGTTTGCCAGCTGAGATACCCTACCTGCTGCTCCAGGTGCAGCAAGGGGGCATCCCTGTGACGGGTACAGAGCGGAGCAGGGCTGTTCCTCTGTCTGTTTTCATCTGAGACATTTGAGAACTTCTGTCACAGGAAACTTAAAACTAGAAACAGTTTTAGGTTTAGTGGAGGGTAGAGAGACAAAGGCAGAATAAGGCAAGGAAAGGGAAGGAAAGAGACAGGTGAAAGGATGGTAGTCAGAAGTATGAAAAACAGGAGAAAGGCTTCCCAATTTTATTCTTCCTGTTGAATTTCAGCTCAAATAGATGTAGAGCATTCAGACAGAAATTACAAGAAGTCTACTATGCAGGGGAGACCAGAAGATACTTTGATTAGCTTGATAAAAAGTCTGATATGCGGTATGTCGGCTGTGCCTATTGCAAAGAGTGAGCACTGGTGAAGAGGAAAATCTCACAAAGCTGGTAGATAGCATTAATGCAAAAACAAGCATAAATATATTTAGACTGCAGATAAGGAGTTATATCATTACAGCTGGGTGATTCCTGAATAGAGTTGCAGGAACAGGAGCCTACTACCTTTAAGGCACAGGTCAGTAGCATGCCAAGAGGCATGTCTTCATCAGAAGGGGACCAGAGTGAAAGGCTGTATAGGAGGGCACTAAAGGAAAAAGAAGGGATTCAAGGGCAGGAGCCAAGTGGGTACTGATGACTGCAGCTGACAGTGACATAAGCATCTTCAGCTTCAGTTCTCTGTTGGCTGGCTTTGACACCCCAAAATAACGCACCGCCATATGCTAAGACCAATAACAGAGTCTAGACAGCCCAAGTAACACTGATGCTTGAGGCAGTTGCAGCCTTGTCACGGGAGGAACATAACCTTGTCTTGATCAGGAGTTGAGTAATTAGATATAATGAGCCTCAGCTGACAGGATGATGCAAACAGGAATCAACAAGTGATAGCAGAGCAATGCCCAAAACTGCTGGAAATGTGTAGCAGGGTGCCACCATGGGCTGATTTCATTGGTGGTCTGGCTATAAACCAGTATTAAAGAGTTGGGGCTGAAAAAAGGGAGAAACAAGTTTTATATATGTGGAAAACTCATGCTGGCTTCAGCTAAAAAAATTTAAAAATAAAAAAAATAAAAAATGCATGCTTCCGTATACTCCTGTTAAGAGGAATAAAAACACTACACAACGATTTTTCAGCATGTCACTGAGAGCAGACAGGCTGATTTTTCTCAAAGGCTACTATTGCACTATTTTAGTCTGGTTTAACTTAATTAACCTTGCCTGCTTACTCTTAAATTCACTGAAAGATTTCCTCTCACAAAAAAAGTCACCCATTATAAGTGTTCGAGCCTGGGTATTGGTCATCTTTTAACTACTCACTATAAGGTAAATGGTAAAATTAGAAATCTAGATTAGAGGAATTTATTCTGGCTGTCCCTGTTTTTTTGTTTTTTTGTTTGTTTGGTTAGTTATTTTTGTTTTGTTTGTTTGTTTGTTTTTTCCCCAGCTATTTGAGAGTTTAAAAATAAAGCAGCCATTCCACATGGCTAGAGAAAAAGAAAATCTTAGATATAATGGGCAAATTTAAATTGAAAATAATAATAATAATAATAATCCTAGGTTTTTAAAACCTGCAAGAGCATATGGGAACAGCACACACATCTTCACATGCATTGAAGCCTGACACTTGCACAGGACTGAATTTCAGCTACAAGGGAGCCCATGAGAACCTTCTACCCTCTGAGGAATAGGGCACACACCACAGCGACAGCACCATGCATTTCACAGATCCTCACCGCACACAGCCACATGGTCATATTTCTTTGAACGTTATGCATCCAAAATATTCAAATTACTTATACTCTAAAACTCAGGCTAAAGAATTTACCAAGTTGCTGTCAGTATCACAAATATCATACATTCAGTAATTTCTTTTGGTTTTATCTGGATTCTTCTACCAGACGATCCTTGTTGTACGTAGTGACAAAATACAAACCACAACTGATATTTTTTTTGTGATGTAGGAAAAAAGTAGAGTAGCTCAGAAAATGTTTAATTTCAGTAGTCACCATCACCCAAAGAACATTACTTATTTTCAAGGCAGCTGCTTAGGACAGCATTCCTACTTTTTCAACTATTTTTCCTCTGCTTTGTTATTACCTCTGTTAGGCAATAAAATTTTCTTTCCATTTTTAATAAGGAAAGGAAAGGAAAGGAAAGGAAAGGAAAGGAAAGGAAAGGAAAGGAAAGGAAAGGAAAGGAAAGGAAAGGAAAGGAAAGGAAAGGAAAGGAAAGGAAAAGAAAAGAAAAGAAAGAAGACCTTGAATATACACTGTTATTAAGAGGTTTTGTATTGCAAAAAGCAGAGATAAAAGTTACATTCATTTCGTCTCCTACAGTTCCTTCTCACACATTGTCAACTCCCCTTGTGCACACACGTCCACCCTACATACAGTGAGTGCATATGGGACATCGGAATAACTGCGGGATAAGTGCAGTATTAGCTCAGTGTGGTAGCTCTGATATGTGACGCTCCACAGGGCTGCCAGCAGAGTGACAGTCTCCTTCCCCTAATGCAAAGACTATTAATCTATTCATTTCACTTGTAATAGTCTTATATTGTCATTAGTGGCATGAAGCAGATTGTGCATCACGACAAAAAGCCTTGCATCCCTGAGGATTAGTTTTTGCTTTTGAGTGCCGGTTCTGAAGCACTCAACAATTTTTATCAAATGAAAATGAGGGTCAAATGCAATCAAACGAAAAAAGGTGAAAACAAACAGGCCAAAATAATACATGAACATAAGCAAGATTTCATGTTTCTGCTGCATTGCTTCCAATGGGAATTTTTGTAGTAAGGTATTTTTCATATCAGCAAAGATAGGAGTTTGAACACACAAAGAGTATTGCACCTTGAATTCAAATACACAGATTGCAACAGTTAAACATTAACTGCTTTCTCATGAAAAAGATTGTTGCAATGTATTGTTCCATGGAATAGATTTGGTGCATTTAAACCTATAAAATGTGCTAAGTTTAGACATTAGAAAACCACGAAAAATACCTCAGAAAAAGGAGTTCTGAGTGCCTGTGACCCAGTTCTGGTACCAGCACTCGTGATAAGTAGAACTTTCGTTTGAGTGGGTTTGCAAACTCAAGGAGAGAAGGTGCCACGTAATTTGTCAAATGCGTTCTTGCTAAGGTTAGAGGACCACTGTGCTAGGTGGTATAGAAAAAAACCATCTGGAAGGTTTACACAAAGAGACTAAATATGACAGATAAGTAAGTTCCCTCTAGTGATGTAGCAATTCAGTGGTACAGCCAAGAACAAAGCAAAGGTCTCCAATCCTAGTCTAGCAGTTCTCTCCTCCCCCTACCATATTACTGTGTTTTCAAGGACTAAATTTTAAGGCTCTGTATACCTGTAAATGTGGGAACATTCTGTGTGGAGGAGTGCTGGTAAAAGGCTATTTAAAAGAACAAAAATACCATATGCTTCCTGGATTAATCTTGAAGCCTCATTAAGGTCAACATAAAAGCTTAAGATATACTTGTGATTTGGCGTGTACTTTCACTTGATCAGAGAAGGATGGTATTTTTGTAAACAAAGTCACTAATTTAACCAAACCCCAAATAAACTCATGTGTAAATATGTTGTAATAGTGCTGTACCTTGGGAGCAAACACCCTGAGGAGATGCTGCCACTGAGTTTACTAATCCTAAATACTAATGGAAGCACTTCATTTATAAACTCAACAACAGAGAATGAAGAATATTCATATTATCTAGCCCCATCTAAATGGTTTCCTCCTAAACTAGCAGACAGCTCTGTGAACCAGCAATTTAAAACTGAGACAGAGGCCATGCATTCAGGCATGCATGAGAAAGGGTCAGTAGGGGTAACAATCTTTGAGTCTGCTAACAGTAGATTATGTATCAAATAAGGCTACTACATTCAAATACTGCCATTTTATTCTAACTATTAAGTATAGAAAATTTATAAGAGGCAAAGGCCTAGATTCTTCCCTGAAATATTCCAATGACATCAACCTTAATCCCACTATCCATGAAGAGCCAAAAAATGCAGGAATATTCTAAAGGTGTAATTCTGCTCCAATACTGGTTCCATAAATGGAATAGTATTGATCTCAGTGAACACACACTGATTTCGTTCAGTTTGGAAAAAATATTTACTTTTAGATTGCCAGCCCCAGGCCCTAATATTCAATTTTGAAAGCTCTGACATTTATTTTCATGTTAACAAAACACTTTTTCATTCCAATCGCTTATTAGTGGAAAAACAAAATCATTAAAATCAGAAGAAATTACATCTCTACAATTTCTAATCTTCAGGGGTGCATTTCCTTGCATTACATTACCCCAAAACTAACAGCATTCATTATTTGAAGACCATGGATTTGCAGAAGTTTAATTTAATCCTACAGATCACAGAACTTTGTTTGATACTGAAGAGATAAACAAGGAACACAGTTGATCAGAATGAACATATTTGTTCATCTTTAACATTTTTCACTGAAAAAACATCATATATTTTAATCTTTAGTAGGAGATTGGACCCACTGATCTTGATTGTAAAGCCATTCTTTAAAATGAAGACTTCCAAAGTAATCATTAGAATAACAAAGGACAAAGGATGCCAGGTGATGAAAATAAATTTGATTCAAAGGACTGGCAAAAACATAAGTACAACCAGTCAACATTTCCAACATTTAAGTTTATGCATATATTTACATTTAAAATTTTAAGAATTCCTTTACCTTCAAAACAATTTCTAAGCACCTGTATGTTTTTCCAGCTAATTACTTCAAACATGTTTAATCCAGGATTAAACTGCTATTCCATTTGCTTCTAGGTTTGTACCCATGTGTCAAAAATATACTACCTTACCCACAGCAGAATAATTTATTCCATTATAAAATGTTTACTTTCCCTGTATAGACAAATTTCATTTACATCCAAGAAGGAGGTCTGAAGAAAAATACTTCAACAGCCCAATTCCTCTGACCACACCCAGAGGCCTTCGTGTATTAGGCCCCCAAAAGTCCACTATGGTGCAACTCAAAGTGTCTTAAGATACACACTATGAAAGCATCTTCAAGCAGCAAAAAGAAAAAATCACCTACGGGTCATAAGATTGAATTTAAAACATATGAATACGGCAGTGTCAAGTCATCAAGTGACAGCAGTGTAGTTTTGATATTAGAAATGTAATAGCAGTATGAACTTTGGCTGGTCAACACTCCTGTACCAGTACAAGCCCAATTCTGCCTCATCATACCTGGCGCTTGTGATAAACTTCCTCCTAAAGGTTTCTGATGAGGCACACTACTCAGAAAGACCATGAAATCTTTTCCTGTATTTCCATTTCAAACCCTAACAAGCAGTTTTCCTTACTACATTTCAAATGTTTATTTTTTTTTTTTACCTACTCAATGCGTACAGGGAAAACTTCTCATCTTTCATACTGCAAAACTAGTGCCTTGTTAAACCCCCTACCACCATAATATTCTTCAGAGCTACATAAGCCCAACTCATTTAGTCTTGGCTAGCAGGTCATACCTTCTTGGTCTCCAGTCACTCTTCCTTCAAACAGACATGGTGAGAGCCATGAATCCCGACTTTCTTGGAGGGAAGAATTAAAAATTGGACTTTCCTTCAACAATGATGTCATCAGCCAGAATAGAATGGGCTCCTCATCTCTTATAGACAAGTTCTGTTTCATTATATTCTTTGTTTTATTTTTTTTTCCATAACAAGATAATGCAAGCAACTCATTCCAGCTGACTGACCCCTCAACCCTGTATCTCATCCTCTCCAGACAGAAAGCGTGTACAGATATATAGCCTTGACTAACATAGGTTTTTGCATTTGTCCTTGTTGAACTGCATTTTTTTCCTCAATTTCGCCAAAACTCTTTTCACTTCTGAACCCCAGCCTCTACCATCCTTCAAACCTCCTGTCACACACACAGCTAATGAACACAACATGTGATCATCCAGGATTTCAGAGTTTTCATTAGTACTAGGTCGAGAGTGATCCTCACAGAAATTCACTTTCACAGAAATCCACTGATACCCACTTTGAATGTGATTTTTCAAATTGATTTGTACTTTCTGTCTCTACTTTAATTTAGATCAATTGTAAGGAACTCTCAAAAGCCTCACTGTGCTTAAGGCATACATCTGCAACAAGTAATGTGTCTCTTGGTACATCTCCTCTAGCCAGACTGTTGGTTACCTTATCAAGGTATGGGTGACCAGTATGAATAAAAAATGCTCCCAAACTGTTAAAATACAAACCAGAAATTAAAACCTTGTCTTCTCTTGTAAAACTGAAGAGATGGAAGTTTTAAAAATTAAAATAATAATGATTACTAATAATAATAATGCAATGCATGCACTTTTTTTTTTTTTTTTGTACTAAGAATGACCCAGTTCTAACCAGTTTTGAGGGTCTGGAAAAGTGCTGATAACACCACCACAAGAAGGGATATGCAAAAGAAACCCTCAAAATTAACAGGAAATTGTACAGAACAGAGAAAAAAAGAGGAGGAAGGTTTCTAATTGAGCCTTTTCCAACGAATGTAGGATAAGCTCACAGTAATGGGAGGGTGACAGGAGGGAAAAGCGAGGTGAGCAAACAATTTGAATACCATACATCAAAGAAAGGCATGAACATGCTTATTTCTCCACGTGTTCCTAAGACAATGAATAAATACATGGAGAACAGAATAACCATTTTAGAATTAAAAACAAGGGGAGAAAAAAGAACAAATGCAGAGCGTATAAAAAAAATAATAATCAGCACAAATGTGCTAAAAGTATAAATGAAGAAAAAATATTTTTAAAATATAATTAACACCTATGTGGGCATTGCTTTA
>VXAL01004211.1:64998-97799 GCA_013399475.1 Chauna torquata | reverse complement strand
GGGGGGGGGGTGTTAATGAGTAATTATGTAAGTTCAAATGAAGTAAGGGAATGGAGGGGGAGAGATGCAATAGACAAGAAAGGAGAAATGGTGAAAAAAAGTGGCATAAAAGAAGGATGGGTAAGAGCAAAGGAAAGGACTAGACTGGAGAAATTCTGCTGATAAAGTCCTACTGCTCCAGGTGTTTTTCAGAACATCTCTCTACTAACAGATAATCCATGACATTTGTCTCTTAATCCTCTCAGCATGCCTGAGCAGCACCACAGTCTATTGATTGAAATGCTGCAGCATTGACCATAATCACAATACCAACATCCTGCTACCTACAACAGTCATAGCCCACAAAAAATAAAAACCCCACATACAGGAACATACACAGGAGGATTAAATTTCAAGCAGTAGCAGCTCTATAAACATGCTAGAGATTTACATGTAGCTTTCAAACAAAAATCTTTTCTGTAAGGAGTGCATAGCTGAGGGCTACTTAACATCTTTTAGCCTTTCCTCAGAATTTCTGAAGTAGTTTTTTCCTCTGGCTATTTTCCTAAGGCACAATCTGTTTTTAGGCTGTGCAAACAAAAACATTTTTGCCTTTTTGTTCAGGGAAAGCAGGGCTTGTGGTGGCTGAAAGGGCAGCTGAGGTGAGTATGATTGGGCCCGTCTCTTCTGTGGTGACGTTGTGGTTTTGCTACAGGGACCAGCCAAATGAAAGAATTGTGTGTCTTAATAAATACAGCCCTGTGTAATGCTCACTGTGAACATGTGTACTGGCCTTATGAGTGAGAATAAAAGGGGTGTACACTGCCCATAATTGAATTTCTTGTGCAGTTGTCCACACTCCCATGAACCCCAACCACATACCCTTCTGTAGCAATCTTGTGTCATGTAACTGTTTATCATGTGGATTTAGCAAACCTATGCAGAGCTGAATTCTTGTGCAAAACTTGATTTATGGTCACAGAATTCATTTTTAATGAACCCTTTCCCAAAATATCAACAGCGTGTTTTGATTTCCAAGAGCAGTTTAATAGTGAGGGGAAAAAAAACACTCTCTCTCACACACACGCACACACAAACAAAAAAAACCACCCCTCTTGCTCCTTGACTTAAGAATGCCACAAAGGCTACATTTTCCTCCAGCGATGAACGTTACAGCACACAGCATCAGCTCACCCTAGTATACGAAGACTACTTGTATGTATAACATGGTGACAGCCTCAGAAAATTCTCCCCATCTTTCCAGCTGCAGGGCAGACACCAAGGTTTTAAGGGTGAAAAGATAAGAGAGGTACAACTAAGGAGTCAATGACTAACATCTCAAACTGCTGCCTTGAAGGACCAGTAACCTGTCAAGAGCTGGAGACACTAGTTACTCTCAAAAGCATAAGGTCACAAAAATATCACACAGCATTTAAATTGTACTTAAATCGCGTAGAAAATGCTGAACACAAGGTCTTCTTTGCTACCTTACAATGCTAATGGTCACACATTCATGAGGAACATCTTGAGGTCCAACCAGGTTCTCACATCCTTGACATTACATGGGCTTAAGAGGATGCTTTCTCCAGCAGTAGCCAAAATATAGATGAAGACTAGAGTTAAGAGTTTTCCCCATCAAAACTAGCTTGTCCAGAGGAAAAAAAATATCTTTTTTCTTTTGGTTATATTTTTCATGCAAAGCATGTAGAATATCACTATATTTCAGCAGAAAACTGAGTTAGAAAAAAACAGTAATTCCTCTGGTTACATGATCAGTGCATTATGTAAAATTCAGATTAGTTACACCATCTCTCAGAGAGCATGGGCAAAATAGCTCAGCCTGTTTAACTACTCACTCCCAAAAAGAGAGGCCCTTCTCCCCCTCATCTCTTCACCTGCCCCACTAGTGTAGCCTCACCCTTACTGCACTGGCCTGACCCTTCAGTTGAGCAAACTCAGATCACAGAAGCTGCAGAAATTTATCCCTCCACATTTTACCAGCCTAGCAAGTTCATCAGGTCCCTGGGGTTAAGACCAGCACCAGAGCAGGTGGGACAACACAGCTCCAAGCACAGGACGGGGGGCTTCTTTCAGCAGCAGTAAAGTATTCAAGATGAGCACCTCCTCTATCATCTGGTCATTTTCACCATCACACACAACCACCACCACCCAAGAAATAAAAACAAATTTAGAGAATTTTTTTTTTTTTTTCAGAAGTATTTCCACATGTAGACCACTGTTCTTGCCCACAAAACGGCTCCTCACAGCAGACAGCTGTTCCCACTAGTGACTGAAGCCAGGGAAGGAGAGGAACCATCCGAACCACCCAGGTCTTTTCACTCATTAAACTTTTAGTAAGTACTGGATTGTCCCAACTGATTGCTGAGGCCCCAGAAGCACCCATGCTAGTGGAGACACCATGAGGGAGAAGGACTAAGAGGAGTAGCTATCCCTGGTTCTCACCACGTAACAGTTATGAATGCAGCACATCAATACAGGGCAGATCAACACCAGGGGTCAGCAAATAAAGAATCCTCCATCTGTTAGGACAGACTTAAATGTCAAGCTAAGCAACTGCATGGTAAACACAACGCGTGTGCATCCACTAAGTAGAGGAAAGTCTGGTTTCTCTTACAACTTCCCTGCAACCATATGCAGGTTTGCCTATTGCCCTTCAGCAAGGACCAAATTATCCTTCCCTAATTAGACAGATCAGTAATCACTGAATGTAGACCTTCTAGCAACAGGCAAGCAAAATCAACACAGAAGTTAGAAAAGGGTCTGGCAGAGGTAGTTGTATTTACAACTACCAGAGACTCTTTCTCCCCTCAAAAGTGGTGTTATGGCTGCAATAGAGCAAGAATTCAGCAGAAGACTTCACAAAGGCTATCACATATTGGATCTGACTATGTCTCATTCAGGAAAAATGCATCATCTTTGACCACAAGGCACAGAAACAAGTTTCTACTGAATCAAAATTCTCTCCAATGATCAATGATAAAGGAGTCAGAGAAAAAAAACTCAAACTTTGCAACTATATTAGGGTCGTGTTATTTCAAATGTCTTAAAAGAATTAGCTTGATTCTAGAATATCGAAGGAGCCTTGAAACAAATATTTTGTTAGTTGAATAAACAGCTAACAATTACAGACAGTCATTGTACCAGAGGAGATTATCAAAGGATCCATACACACAAAGCGGATGGCTCTCATGCGTGGGAACAATAACATGCCATCTTTCAGCCTCCTCAGTAAGACATGACATGTAATACAAGTGATTTCAAGGTCTGTCTGCAAAGGCAAGGACCATACACAAAACGTAGAAAAGCTCAGGAAAAACTGTGTCCTTTGGGATATTTTTTCTGAACTGCCTGACTGAAGATTCCTGAAGAAAACCTGAATTAAAGACAAGAGAAATCCACAGCTTCTTTCTATGCCAGTCTCTGTTGTTTTTCTTTTTATTATCCATGTTTCTCTTACCTGTTGACTTTGAATTTTTCTGTCTTTTTTCTTTTTTGTATTGGTTATTTGCTTGCTTGTTTTGATAGATGACATAACAATTCATGTGCTGAGATTATGGCATTTAAGGCAGAAATTGAAGTGTTTTTTGAATACCTGGGCTCTTTTCCGATGCACAGGAGTTTTGTATACATTTGATACGTTGGCACCTAGAATGTTTGTTGTAAAATAAATTGCAAATGTTTAATAAATAATACAGCTTAAAATAATTTCAGCACGGAGAATATTTGTTAAATGTTTCAGTAAGAGAATCTTAGGGAGAAACAAACACTTGAGGGTTTTTTCTTTGATTATGTAAAGCCAGTGTTTCAGTCATGGATAGGTTTTGCCATTGTCCTCCTCTCCCCTTCTGCTGTATATAACACAGAAACAGTATTTGTTGTGTAATACCCTTAGACCTGGTGATCCAAGGAAAGAAGGTAAGGGGATTGTGCCTTAACCTGACAGGTATTGAAGGACAGGGCACCTTCTGCAGTCCCTTATACAATGCTTGCTCCACTAGCAGGCTAGGACTACTGTTTTTCCCACCATGGCCTGTAGCAGTTGCCTTGGTTTCTTACCCCTTAAAACTACTTCTGCCTTCAGATCCATTAGTTCCATCCAATTTTGTGGAGCTGCATCCAAAAACTGGGGGCTGTTCTCTCAGGGTGAAGTACAGGTCCAAATAACCATTGCTGAGCTGGCAGTGTTCCATCCTCAAGCTAAACTGAAGCACAGTCATTAAACTGTGAAAAGACTATGAAGCAAAAGCAAAATCAGCTCAAACATTGGTCTAGTCAATAAGTTATGAATGAAAAAAAAAAAGAGAGAGAGAGAAGAAGAAAAAAAAACACTTTTATTCAGTCTATTGCCTCTATGGGTAAAGATTAATTATAACATTCAGATGAAACTCCAGAGGTACCGTGAAATGTTTTTAAGCAAAAGTTTTCATTAAAATAAGGAAGTTACACCAGCAACAGTGCCTCTTCAGTGCTTTTGAGTCAGCTGTTTTTGCCAAAGGCCCTTTTGTAGTTTCACTCAGGAAAGTCAGAAAGTTGCATGCGGGATGAGAAGTGGTTGTAACACCCAGAAACCCAAGCGCTGTTTATTTTCAAACAGACTTTCCAATGGAAAGTGGCAGGGCTACTTGTGAAAGTGGTAGCAGGTCATCCAGATCGTGGTTCTCAGATGTGTTTAAGAATAAAGGCTTGAAAATCTTGGCTGTCAGTGTCTCAGAGTCTCCTTTCAAAATTTCAAAATGCGCACCCACCTCATGATACTCAAACAATAATATGATTACAGATTTGGGGACTGAGATGCTGGCCTTCACCCATGATTTGCCTCAGCTTTTTGCACTGAAACAAATATTGCTCTGGACATAGTTTCTACTTTTCTGTAGCACAAAAAAGAAAATGTATTTCATGTGAAAAGGAAACCGCTACCGAAGAAGCCCTGATGCATTTGAATTGTAGACACAGTGGGATCAAATCTGTTCTGGTGTTACTGAAAGATTCCCGGCTTTGTCCTTCATACGGTCCTTCGCTCCTCTTTCTGATCTGCTTTTTAGGTATAAAATAGTAATAATAGCAGTCCATCACCTGTACTGACAAGATGACCAAGATTTTTCACTTTTCTTCCCCTAGAAAACTGCTTTCCCACGGGCTCTTCTTCTACTGGGGAGGCAGTAAAAATGAAGCACCCAAAGGGTTTACATCCATGTCTCAGTCAGATCCAAACAGCTCCCTGGGACTGCGTGATTAACTCTGCCCCACAAACACTGCTTACCCAGTAGCAGCAACTCAGCCCTTGTGCCTGGTGGATCTGTCCCAGCTAACAGCAGCCCTGCATATTCTGTTTTGAGGCATAATTAAAATCAAGCCTGGAAAGAATATCATCAGAATCAACCACTGCAGGAGGGTAGGGTGTATTTTGTTGTGCTGTTTTCAAAAGTATACAGTCAAAATACCAATGACATCAATCACTTCGAGCCAGAAATGATGAGTCTGAGATCTGTTATGTATCATTTTGCTATGTTCCAGCCAACTACAGAATCACAGAACCACAAAGTGTTGAAGGTTAGAAGAGATCTCTGGATCCGTCTGGTCCAACTGTCTTGCTCTAGAAGGGCCATCCACAGTAGGGTGCCCAGGACAGTGTCCAGGTGCAAAAACGATTTCCAAGGATGAGACCCCACAGCCTCTGGGCAGCCTGTGCCAGTGCTCAGCCACCCACACAGCACAGAAGTGCTGCCGGGTGTTCAGGGGGAACCTCCTGTGCTCCAGTTTGTGCCCAGTGCCTCTTGTCCTGGCACTGGGCACCACTGACAAGAGCCTGGCTCAGTCCTCTGCACCCTCCCTTCAGGTATTTACAGACGTGGATGAGATCCACCACCACCACCACCCCCCACCAGTAATAATACTGCAGCCCAGAATACTGTTAGCCGCCTTAGTGGCAAGGGCACCTTGCTGGCTCTTGTTCACCTTGGTGTCCACCAGGACCCCAGGTCCTTCTCTGCAGAGCCGCCCTCCAGCTGGGTGCCCCCAGCACGTCCCGGTGCCCGGGGTTGTCCCCCCCAGGTGCAGGACTCTGCCCTTCTCCTCGCTGAACTCCCCGAGGTTCCTGCCAGCCCGCCTCTCCAGCCTGCCCAGGTCCCTCCGGACGGCAGGGCGGCCCTCCGCTGAGTCAGCCATTCCCCCCAGTTCTGCGTCACCAGCAAACTTGCCGAGGGTGCACTCTGCCCATCGTCCAGATCGTTAATGAAGATGTTAAACAGTATTGACCTCTGGTGTACTCCACTCATTACTGGCCTTCAACTAGACTTCGCACCACCTACCACTACACTCTGGGTCTGGTCGTTCAGACAATTTTTGATCCACCTTACTGTCTGCTTATCTAACTCATATATCAAGAGTTTCTCTACGTACGAGGATCTTATGGGTGGCAGAGTCAGAAGCCTTACTGAAGTCCAGGAAGTCTAGGAAGTCCAGTTAATGTTTCTGTTTCTCCAACTTTCTCTCTACAGTATCGTTTGGGAGACAAGGGGGAGGGGGAGTACTGGGAAAAGAGATTTCTTTTAAAAGCCATTTGACCAAAAAGTTCTGACTTATCTCAACATGTAATATAAAATTTTAAAAGCCTGACTGTGGTACAGCATTTTCCAACTACCAGGAATCGTTCTACAAAGAAAAATTACATTGTACTAAACCGAATCTAAGGCAAAAACTCCAACTTGCCTTCCCTCCACACTCTTTTACCAATTACCTTTTTAGTTTTCTCTATTTACAAAGTAAGCAGAGCCAAACTGATAACTGGGAAATACATTTGGTTTTGAACATGGAATGCAACCTGTTTATTAACAACAGGCAATCTTTCATCTTTGGGATTCAAGATCTGCACAGATTGTGGTGTCACCTCCCGGCATTCTCCACTGCGAACCTTGAGTTCATGGGAATGACCAATACTAATGATCCCTGAACTGTTTCCCACAGCCAAATGACAGCTGTGATTCTTTAGCCCCAGCTCTCCTCCTTAGAGCTGATTCAGCGGTGAATTTATGGCACTTCCTCTGCAGTGTCCCATGCTGGCTTTGGACATTTATCACCCAACCTTATCATTGAAAGATGTGTCTTCCAAGGAACTCACAGTCAAGTGCCTACTTCACAAGACCATGGTGTCAGGGAAGGCAGGTCTGGGTGTATTTGGGGGGAAGTCTGAAGCCTTTATCTTGTTGTCTTTCTAAAGTGGAGGCCAAGTAACAGTGGAACTTTGTGCAAAACGTGGGGGAAATGTGTCTGAAAACATGGGCTGAGAGAAACATTGAACATTTCTAAGCAAGGATACAAGCAAACAAAAGAAATAACATCTTGAAACTATTTCAGGTTTCAGAGCTTTACACTGCCCATCTCAGAATTCATGGGAAATATTTATGTCCAAGAGCATCTGCTGGCATAGGACCAACAAAGTGATGTGAAGGTTAAACAGGTATTATTTAGAAGTCATTACCCAAATCTATGGCAGTTAATGGACAGACAATAAGTCAATCCATAGCAGATTTAGTGTTTTCTATTATGTCCCTTATCACTGTATTCTGAAGCAAATAACATTAATACCTTCTCTGCCTTGGTCTTTCCATCTGTAAAATTGACCCTCAATATCAGTAGAAAATCCTGTCCAGAAGTATATTCTGTGAAACCCTAACCCAGATTTTATCCTGATTGCGGATCGTTCTTTCCAAAATATTTGGTGGTTTGGCTAATGCAGTTTTTTTAAATGGTGTGAGAGCAAGACACTAACTGCAGAAATTTATTCCAGGTTCAGATGTGGACTTCAAGCCCCTTCTCTCTCGTCCTCAATCTCAGTTCTTCCAGGCAGCATTTTATTTTTAAATGAGGGCAAAACCCAATGTCTTTAACTTCATAACTTCTTGTTCAGAAACTCGAGCAGTGTGTGATAGTCTGGTTAAGAACTGTTTATCCTGCAGCCATGCCAGCAAAGCGATGCACCCTTGATCTTTCCATATGAGCTGTTACACACAGAGCAGGTTTCACAGCAGGTTCCATGGCACAAAAGACATCACGATGCAGAAATAATGCTCCAAACAGCCAGACGCATTCTCACTTCTACAAATGTCTGAGCAAACATCCGCATCTGGTAGTCTGATTCTTTTTTTTTTGTTTTGTTTTGTTTTGTTTTTCCCTTCTTGTTTTGTTTTAAAGAAACTACAATCCTAAGGATTAGCTTTTGAACTTTGCCATTGAGAAGTGCCTCCACTGGCTCAAACAAAGGTGTTGCTGCTTTAGATCTAGCTGGTATTTGGTCATTGTACCGGCAGCATAGATTCAGCATATTCTGCACAAAATAGTCCCAAAATACAACTTTTTTCCTTCCAGTAGATCTCAGGATGAGCTTTTCAAAGCAAGGCCATCAAAAAGTCAACTTGTTTTTCAAAGTTCTGTGGGCTACATATTCAAACACCATTTTAAATTGTGCTGAGGAATACATTTTTACTCCGTTTTGAAATATCACAAAAATTCTCATTTAAGTGTTGTTATTCCATCTGGTAGTCAAAATTAGAGAAGTAAATCCTGAGCAAACAAATCAGACTTTTGCACCTCGCTCTGTAAAGACAAATATTAAAATTGCAAGCAGTGGATAAATAGAAACATTCTAAAATGCAAATTAATTGTTACCAGTGATATAAGGCCAAGCCAGTAAAGCGCTCTCATTAAGAAGCTTTATGGAGGCCATAGATTTAATTATCAGGGGCAGTTGTACAACTCGTTCTGACCTACTCACAGCATTTTTGGTTTGCACAGATGGGCCATAGTGCTGTCTCTTTCCTCTGTCTGTCTTTTCCATTTCCCGGAACAGGCAAATTACTGAAATGTATAAGTATTCTGCTCAGCAAAGCTCTCACCCTTACTTGTCAGTCTTGAATGCAGCATGCTTTCTGCTGGCAACTGAGGTGGGGATAATTTTCAAGGCTGTGAATATCTTACATGTTTCTTTCCTTAATAATTATTATTCTGCAGTTGGTGAAGAGAAATGCAGCCTGTTCTCCTTGCTCATATTCTACTCACAGCAGTAGGTGTCCTACATACTTAAACCGTGTGCTCTGGACATGTAGGGTGGAGGACAAAGACAAAACTTACACAGCTGGCTTAATAAATAAGGGGCTTCAAATGTTTCACAAAGTATATGTGGGCTGTATAGCACTTTTCTGTTCACTCACTAGGAAATAATGAAGTTTGGGGCTGCTGAAAGGACATACACTGTGTCTGGTCTTGTTGGTGTTACAGGAGGGCAAACACCTGTCAGAGGCTTGAGGTTTTTTTTTTCGCTGAGAAGAGTAGTAATATTATCAACAGCACATTGCTGAAAAGTCCATGAAATAAGGCCTTGGAAATTTCTTCAATATGCTTGTGCAATATCTCAATAGGAAAAAAATAATCTTGTTTATTGGAGTGTGGTCACTGCTGGATGGACTTCAATAGTAATGCACATCTTCTGTGTGTCCTACCAGGAGTCCCTGCTCCTATCAAGGTGGTTATTCCTTCGAGTAATGGGTTTACTGTGAGGTGCATTTCTGTTCTGTCATCAGCTAAATGTATTAAAAGATTACATTACTACTCAATCCTTGTAAGAGTCGCCTTATAAATTCTGGATCACCATCAGCAAAAATTCTCCATTCTGTGTCTTGGGCAAAGAAAATCCGAGGTCCTTCATCATCTCCAGGACTTTATTCCTGGAGTATTAATCTTGGATTGCCATCCCCTACCTGCAGAGTGAAAACTTCTACCTTACGTTCCTTTTCTTTCTGGTGATAGACAATGAGGACAGTGAAAAGCACAGCTTTCTTCTGCAGCTCTGTGCAACTGAATAATCTGATTTCTAACCTGATCATTTCTCATGTATTAAAAATATATATATCTCTAAACGAGTGCCTGAAAATATGCTGACAGATAATGAATGTATACTCTTCAGATCTTGGCTCTTTTTGTTTTTCTTTTCTTTTTCTTTTTCAAGAGGACCTGTCTCACTTTTTTCTCAAAATCCTCCTTCAGCCTGTTAGATGCATTGCTTAGCAAAGGTTAAAAGAAAGTGCTTCTGCCTGGACTTACAGCCCCTGACCCGTGCCACACAAAAAGTCGGGGTTTCATTGAAGGTAACAGTTTTCCCACAGAACCCAGTTGTGAACTAGACTTGCTTTTAACATACTTACTTCTTAAAAACAATTTTCTTGACATTGACATATCCATGTACTTAAGCTGCAGTTAGGATCATAGGGAGAATATTTCCTTATTTCCCAGCACTAATGTTCAATTTCTCTTTGAGGCATCATAACTGCATTTTACTTTCACTGATCCTTGGTGCCAGCCAGCCCTAGTTTGCTTAAGTTTCACACAGTGTGGCTGCATTCACTGTGCTAATCTTATGTTACATACATTTTTTTGTCACTCCATGTGTTTCTAATTGGTTTCCCAAGCACCCGCAGTATTACAGCTGCTCTATTTGGCAGCTGCAAGTGCCCACAAACCCCTGTGTCTTCCTCTTCTACACTGCTTTAGGTATTCTCTTTTGGCACTAAAGTGAAAACAGTTGTAATCAGATGTAAAGTATAAATAAAAAAAAAAGCATATGGAAATCTTGTGGCTTTGATGTTGCAAGAGGTGAAATGTCTCTTACTGCATTATGCCTACTGTCCCACCCCACCCCATGGAAACGCATTTGTCTGTGTAATCTGGAGCTATTACAAGAGATTACAAGCAAAATAAGCACAACCAGAGGATGAATGATCGGGAGTGCACAAGCTGCATTTGCTGGTGGTCAGGGCAGAGCAGAGGCAGGACTGACCACAACAGCTTTGGCTAGAGGCTCTTCACAGCCATGCCCAGGCTTAGGAGCTGGGTGTTGAGCTATTCTCCCAAGCCCTGCTTTGATTTCCCTGTCTGTATAATGGGATGCTGGACATTATTACTTTACAGTGGGAAGTGGAAAATGTAAATACTTTCTAAAACACAGAGATTCTTGGATAAAAGGACAAACAGGTTACTTTTAAATTTTTATGACTAGCAGGTGGGTAAGCACACCAAAGTGTTTCATAAGCTGCCTGCAATCAAGCACTGCTGAAATGCAGTTGCTTCTGGAGTAGAAATGCACAGTATAGAGAAGTGGGGAAACCTATCTGGGAAAGGACTGTGTTATCTTTAACTTCCATGCAGAGCAGATGGGTCTCACCTTGGCACTTGTGATCCTTTCTGAAAAAAGATACACATCGAGTGAAAAACATGATGCTCATTTTGGCTATTATATTATGCAGATATGAAGAACAGAGCCAAGCCCACCACTATATGAACCTGCTGGTCGAGGACATCTAGGCATTTTAAAACCTCTGAGTTGTCCTAAGTGAAGTAATGGGTGGCCTTGACCATGATCACCAGTCCAGATTCTGGCTAGGAATCAAACTACTCATCCTGCACAAGGCAGTTAAGAGACTGTGCTGTTGCTGTGTCTATCCTCACAGTCTTAATTTACTACACTAAATACTCCAGTAGGCCCGTAACATGAGTTTCTCACTGCAAGTGAATCACTACTAGTGTGTAGAAAGGGATGGAGAAAAATAATGAGTGACTTTCAAGCCCGTGTTCATTTTTCGTGGAAGATCACGGTGGAACAGACTAAAAATAGGCATGTAGGACAGCAAAATTTTTGCTTAATAAGACTAGGGTACCCAATCTACACATGTAATCCTTATAACGTTTCTGCTGAATCGAGCTTTGTATGGGGGTAGCAAAGAACTCCTACAAAATATGCTGTTGCATTAGTTACAAGTTTTCCATTTGACAGCTTAATTAAGAGAAGAAGAGTTAGTGTAAGGCTTGCAGAATTCATGATGAATCACACATATTCACACAGACTTCATTTTCATGTTTCAATTATACACATTCCTAGCTGATGAACAGCAACATAGCATTTTCTGTTTAATAAATGTGGTATCTGTTGGAATTGATAACATTAGTTCAGTAATTACTGAGCCGTTATTGTCAGGCGCCAGGAAAAAAAAGTGGAAAGATGCCCTAATTATTAAAGTTTAGTATCAGCACCTAAAAAAAAAAAATATTGGGGGGGCTTTACCTACAGGCATGATACTTAGCAGAAGTCACTGATAGAAAGTACCTATGGACCCAATTAGGAGACAAGGGAGAGAGGAACAACAGCTTCATGACTGAAGAACCAGACAGAGGGTTGGGAGATCTGTATTTAGTTCTTGTGTCTATCACAGATTTCCTGTGCAGTTTTGGTCAAGTTATTTAATCTCTTTATGTCTCAGCTCCCTATCTGTAATAACATGATGTACAATAGTACAATATCCGCTTCTCCCATACTGTTGTCTCCTCTTTTCAATTGCAGAAGCTTAACTGTTGGGACTATCTCCTTCTCTGATACAATAGGCCTCTAATTTTACAGGGAACCATCAGATATGTTACCACAGTACAAGTACCTGTAAATCTGATTGTCTTTTAACTCACTGGGGAAAAAAAAAAGAAAAAAGAAAAAGAAAGAAAACACTTTCTATGCTGACAGAGGAACAGCATTACAGGAAAAGGAGGCATGTATGAGCTCAGACATCCTTTCTAAATCAGTGGGTTTGATACACCATTTTGTACTGAAACTTTCCAAGGAGAATTTCCTTTTTGTTTTTCCCAGAAGCAGTATGAAGACAACAGAGGTTAAGAGTGGGCAATACCTTTCCCTAGGAAAGCAGACAGCTGAGAGCTATGGGTGACACTATACTCAAAAGTTCAGCTAAATCCTTCAGTTTGTTCCCAAGGAGGTCTATTTTCTCTGCTCTGGGAATTTAAAATCTGCAAGGGGTGGGCATGTATGCAGATGCCAGGGGTCCTTTCCTGATGGCTTTTTTCCCTTTTGCAATAGCACACCTTGAAATCAAGTTCAGATGTTTATTTCCCCAGCGGCTGATGCAAAGCCTCTTACACTGCCATAAAGGCAACTGCTTACACGTAAAAGAGGTTTCTGGTATAATTACCTTTGAATGTATTCATAATTATCTCTAACAAGATTACTGATCAAGAGCCTCGCCTGAGAGAACAGCTGGAAATGGCTCCTCATTCAACTTGCTAAGGAGCAATGTCTGCTTTATTTTACCTCCTCATTGCCAGAGAATGATAATAAACAAAGCACCTGACTCCTATTACCAAAAAAAAAAAAAAAAAATTTAAAGGTATGCTACCCTTCTGACTTGATGAGGTGTTCTGTTCTCATCAGGTAAAGCATAAGGATATTGAGTGTTCGGAGCAACACTAGGTGGGCATTTGCTTGCCCTGCTACCTGAAAGTTTGTGTTGCTTAGGGAAGTCTGTGTGGTAGACATGGAAATGAATGTCACCAAGAAGCAAAGAATTTCCTCCTCACCACTCGGTGCAGGTATTTTGGCAGAGACAACAAATAAGCACCATTACAAGTGTTGTGAATGCTACTAGCTGTGGTAGCTCATGGTGTTCAGCACAGTGTTTCCACTGCTAGAGCTGTTCTTTAATTTATTGTCTCATAGTTGATTGTTACTAGAAATGACTTACAACTGCTCCAACTGAATGTTTTTGTTTTTTCTTTTTCCCACTGGAAAATGCTGATTTGTCAAAAAGTAGCTGGTCCATGGGAACAGAATGATTTTGAAGTGCTGGTTGAAGCCAAGGAAATTGGCAGCTGTGCCAGTTGTGAAAATATCTTGCTTGGGCAGGTTTCTAAAATTATCCCATGTGACTTTCTTCCTGTTCTGCTTCTCACCTGTGAGAGCAGGTCTCCCCTCTCTCCCAAGGGAGACCAAGCTCCCCTGAGTCCTGAGCTCTCAAATGCAGACTGACTAGACCTGGAAATGCAGACACTCAAGGTGCTACCTCCGGAGTTCGCCAAGACTTGGGAAAGTTCAGGAAGAAACTTTTTGACATTGATCAACAAAGCAGCATTTCAACTTGTTTTAAATGGAACTGTGGACTTGTTACTCAGGAATACATTTTGAAACACTATTTTTCATTTGAGTTTTAGTTTAATTTTGAAATTTTCCAATTAGTGGCTGAAACCCAGCAGAGTATATTTCTCTGTTTTGTAATTCCCACTGAAAGACATTTAAACTGATCAAAAATAAGTACACTGTTTGTGGCAGGCTTTGTTTCAGCCAAGGTGGGCCTGTGGAAGAATTAGCCTGTGGAGATGCCTTCATCTCTCCTTTGGCTGTGGAAAGACCTGGGCAGCTAACTGAGGCTAACTAACAACTTCAAGAGAGCTGCAATTCAGTGAGAAAAACTCTGTTCCTACACATTCAAAACTCTGAAACTGGAAGAGATTAGGCATACTACTGTAGCTAAACACAATGGAGTCTATTGCTTATCTTGCTTTGGATGTTCAGTTTGTTGGTTGCACNAAAAAAAAAAAAAAAGAATTTGTGAGGAGTGAGAGTCTGTGTTTTGAATTTAGTTTTATTCATGGTATCTGAAACTACTAATGTAAATCTCATATCACCATTTTCTTGGCTATGTAGAGATACCAAAATGACAGCTTTCTTCTATTTTCCAAAGGCCACCTAAGCATAGTTGCTTCCTTTATATTTAAGTGTCAATTTAGCATCATCTTTTCACCTTCCTTTTGTTTTTATTGCCTCTTTGTTGTACTGAGGCTCTCTGTGACTTTTTCTCACTGTTCCCATGGTATCCACTTAGCCTGCAGTTTTCCCATTCCTGTTTCCTGGAGAAGTGATGTAGTGGGGCAAACGTGGGGTTTACGGGCTTCTGGTTTGAGCTGTTCAGGTTCTACTCACTTTTCCATTTCTGGTGGGGAGTACTACACAAGCTGGCAAACTCATTTTCACGAGTGACACCTCACCTCAGCCAGTGAGAGTGAACTACAAGGATAAAATCTTCCCAGTTTTGTCTATTGCTACATTAGCAGTCTGCCAACACCTGCTCATCTTGGTGCTGCAGAGTGGCTGATGGACATCTGAAATTCATCATCTTCGGTGAAGTCTAGAGCACACCACCCCTGCAGGACCTTTCTCCCCTCTTCCATGCTATATCCTGTAGTCTACCAGAGAAAAAGTACTGGGTTTCTGCTTTCATTCTACCAATCCTGTTTTACCAGATATATTTGTAATAAGATAATTTGTTTATTGACTTTGATGGTATGCAGGCCTTTAGATGTACGAAATGATTGAGAGCCCAAGAACTTTTCCTTTCCATGTAATTCATGTTCCAGATACCTCAGCACCACTAGAAAGACCTGCTTGGTTGGGCACAGGAAAGTTGCCAGCAGCTGTTCTTTAAAACGTGAGACAATGATTAGCCATCAGAATAAAAACCACTGCACTAATCAGTTTATAGAGGTGCGAATTGTTTGTTAGAATACAATGCCAGCAAGGCAATTTTGTTTAACAACAATCCTAACAGCAAGGGTTCCTAGGGTGGAAATAAGTAATCAAGCAACCAACTAGGGCTGAAACTTTGAGAGAGCAAGGAGCGTTCTCTTCCCAATGCCTCTGTGATATAACAAGTCCCTGCACAAAGCACTGGAGAAAGGAACCAGGCTTCTGTTCCCGTGACCCTGGGACCAGTGCTAATCCAACTCGTCTTTATTCACACAAGCACTTTACTCCTTAACATAAGAAAAACTGGGGGACCAGGACTTTACCCAAGGTTTTCAGATATGCCCAGCACTAACTCAGCTCTCTGAATTCTTGGACAGTTTTACTGGCAATCACTTTGGGATTGAAAGTAAGCAGAATTAAAGCCCAACTGATCTGTCCTGGAAATCCCATCCTCAGAGTACTGAAGTCACACAGCATTTCATCTAATCACTCTTAATCAAACCATCCCAGACACTCAAGAGACAGCAGAATCAAGCCATTCAAATCTTAATGTCTTGGTGCTGAGATTAACTTTGTGTCTACATCCACATGGCTGTACGTCCATAAATCCAAAGCAAGAGGAGTGTTGTCAGCATTCCTCATCGCTTACTGCATATATCCATCGCGATTTATTGAATAAGAGTGGCTATCTTTCCCCACAAATTTTGCCTTGTTCCATCGTTAGGCCATCACAAGTCCCACCAAGCTATTACAATCAGTCAGCACACTGAAATGAAATGATTGAAAGGCAGCTCTCAGAAGAACTGGAACAGCCCCTTCATTTTTAATTTTTTACTTTCATGTGTGTGAGACAGGGAGAGAGAGCGAGAGAGAGACTACTGAACTTTAAACTTCCTGATAAGCTGTATTGTGGGAAAGTGCCATTTTTAGGTTTACATGAAGGAGCTACCTCTGAGAATGGCCTTTTAGCCTGTGAAAAAACTAGAAACATCCCAGGAAGTCTCTGAAACATTGTAGCACTGTGAGAATTTGTATAAAAATAAACATTGGATTATTTCAGTCCTACTCCCCTGGGAAAATAAGACCAAATTACTCAGAGCTACCAATGCAATCTTGACAGAAGAAGGCAAATTAGCAACTAATGTCAGGGCTTTTTTTTTGTTTGGGGGCTTTTCCCCTTCTTTTAAATGTAAAGTAATACTTGGAAGGGCAGCAAAGGCAAGTTATGCATGTGGTTGAAACAGGCTCCTTGCTGAAACCAAACCCAGGAGGAGAGCAAGCCAAATCAGGAGTGCTTTTAAAAGGTGTAACCTGGAATTCACAGAAACATGAGAGCTTGGAAAGCATCCACTGACAGACACAATCCAAAAGCAGACATATCCTGGTCTCTAGAGTTCAGGGGATTTTTTAAAGCACTTTATTAAGCATTTTTCTCAGGAGAAATTAAGATGCAAAAGGCACAGGGAGTCAAGCAGGGTCCCATGTCACTGTAAAAGCTGTTTCTAAGCCTGGTCAGGAAAGGTTTTCATTTCATGGAAAAATTATTCTGATTAAACTATCTTCCCATTACAAAGGTCTGAGAATCCCACATGGTAATAAATCCACGTTTTATTCGTCATTGCTCCGAGGACTAGTAAAGGATGATAAGAAGGAACACAAGACTTTGTGATTTCTGAAACTACTGGCAAGTGATTTCTATAAACCAAGGGAAAACTGTGTGAAGCAAGGAGCAGGAAGCCTAACATAGGGATATCTGAAGCCTTAATTCTGAAATGCACGTTTGAGAGAAGGGACATCTCCACAGCTGCGAACTGCTCCACAGCATTGAGCATGACTGAACAACTGCTTGCTGGAGAATGCATTGCACCTTGTCAGCATTTGCGTGCAGTCCCCGAAGATCAGAGAACAGAAGAGCGCACAGATTTGCATTGCCCCCTTTTCAGCGCCATGCTTAAATCCAGGTAGAGGCTTTGTTAGCGGTAAAAGTATCACAACAGTCTAACACAACTAACACAAGAGATGTCTTGGCTGACACTCGATTCAAGAGTTAAAAAAAAAAAAAAAAGAAGAAAAGAAAAGCATTATTTTATTTAATCTGAGCTAGAAAACCAGGTTTTGTAGCTGGACATGTAACAGAAGCATATTTCCCAGAGGTGAAACACAGACGGGAACACCCAGCAAGCCTTATAAAAGGACTGTAGAGATAGTTGTTGCCACCCACATCCCTTTCTACTGAAGTCATTCAAGGCAATTCACAGGTGGCAAAAGACAGGATCTAGTCTTCGTTTTGCTGTCAGATTGGCCAACAAAGGAAGGCAAAGGTGAGGGTCTCCAATAAGAATAAAGGAAGGCAAAGAAGCATTTTCTAGACACATGGAAAAAATAAATACCTCCAGAAGCAGGAAAAAATTATATTCTGTGTTTTTAGCTTCACTGCCCAATCAAGTGAGTAAAAACCTCCAAAAAATCACTATGCAACAGTGTGATATCTACAGAGAAAATTCAATATCTGCTGCCATTAACAACATCATTAATAACAAATGTCTGTTTAATTACTCTTGCTAAGATTAAAAAGGCCATTATTCTTGTAACTTGAGAAATTCATTAGCTGGAAAGTCTGTTTAATGCCAAATGCACCCCTCTTAAAGGCACAGGGCTTAATACTTGAAGGTATTTCTGACATTCAAGCATTTGTGTTGCTTGAAGACCCACTGCCCAGCTGGGTTGAGGTTCATACTGTGACAATGAGCAAGTGCTGTTGTATTTCCAAAACCCACATGAAGCTACAGGATATTTCATAGCACTGTCTTTCCTCTGGAGTCATTATGTACGGGCACAGCACAGGGCTCTCACAAGTACTTAAATCACCTAGGATCCTTCATCTACCTGAAGGAAAAATAAATGCTTCTGAGAATTGGGCTTAGGTAGATGTATCCCCCAGCAAATTCTGAAAACGTTGCCCCATAATCTAATCTATGCAACTCAGCTTTCTCTCATTATGTGCTGAGAGGGTCTTGCACCAGCACTGTGAACACTCCCTCTTGGATTATGTAACATGTGCCTTCCGTAACTGAATCCTTGCTGCACCTAGCACTCATGTGCCTTGAAGAGAGGGAACTGCAGCAAACGCAGTAAGCCCTATTAATGCAGCCATTTGGCTGATGTCCATTTTTTAATGGCACTAAACTCTTAACACACATTCCATCTCCAGAACTGAATGTGGTTATATAAACAGGTACAAACAGAGCAATTACCTCCTTCTGGAACATGAAACACTATACTCCACCAGCATGCAGGGCAGGCAGAGGATCTGGTCTGTGGCAGAGACCAACATGGAAAGGTAAACACACTTCCCGCCTCTGAGCTCTAAGGATGGTGCAGAAAGGCTGTAGAGAAAAATTATTGCAGTTCACAGCAACAGCAAACAGGGACGCGTTTAGCACAGTAATTCACTCTGAGAGAGAAAAGGCTGAGTAAAGGAGTAGCATCCCAGCTCTTGCTCCCTCCAGCTGGCAAAGCTCCACATCATGTAGGCCTTGTTGTGTCCTTTTCTGGGGCCCCCAGTGCAAGGGAAACCTAAATATACTGGAGAGAGCCCAACAGAGGGCCATCAAGATGATCAAGGACAGGATCAGCTCCCCAGTGAGGAGAGGCTGAGAGAGCTGGGACTGCTCAGCCTGGAGAAGAGGAGGCTCAGGGAGAATCCCAGCCCCCTCAGTAAACACCTGCAGGGAGTATGCACAGAGGATGGAGCCAGGCTGCGTTCAGTGGTGCCCAGTGCCAGGACAAGAGGCCATGGGCACAAACTGGAGCACAGGAGGCTCGCCCTGAACACCAGGCAGCACTTCTGTGCTGTGCGGGTGGCTGAGCACTGGCACAGGCTGCCCAGAGGGGCTGTGGGTTCTCCTCCTCGGAGATCTCCAAAACCCACCTGGACACTGTCCTGGGCAGCCTGCTGGGGGTGACCCTGCTTAAGCAGGACAGTTGGACCAGATGTATCCAGAGGTCCCTGCCAACCTCAACCATTCTGTGGTTTTGTGATGCTTGTAATCACAGTACAAATAAGGGGAACATATCTACAGAAGGGCAGAAAAAGAATCTTTCAAAAAATGTGAACAAGGCACCCAAATGACAGATATCTCAAAAATTATGCTGAAAGAAGACTCACTCTGTCCTGAACTTGTTCTTGCAGGGTCTTACTAACCACTGTCCATGCACCAATGTATGTAGAGTATGTTATACATTTCACAAGACTTGAATTAAATATCAGGTGTAACGCATTTGTAATAATGGGTTTTTATTACAACATAATAACATTTTGTTATTACAATAATGGGGGGCATTAGAGAGTGCTAAAATGGCAAATTTTGCTCTTGTAGCAAGGGCAGGGACTTATCCTCTTTCCTTTCATTGCTCATAAGGTGACAACCTCTGAAGAAGTCACAGGTATCCCAGCTGCTGTGGTCATTGGCATAACGATAAGAGCAAACTATGATGAGTTGCAGTGCTTCTGGATGTGATACCGACACAGCAAGTTGAGACTGAGCAGTCACATTCTAGAAATGCTATTAGTATCTCCAATCTTAAGAAGATCTCAGAGCCACCAGATTCAGTTTTTGGTTACGTTTGTTCTGTTTATCTGCTTCTGGCAGAGACATTCTCCCACATACAGGACACTAACCTTTTTATGTTGTCCTTGTTTTAACCTTGAAACCTTTCCCTCTTGCTGGGATCACCCCCAAATCTTGTCTGTTTGGAGGTGAATCCACTTTTTCCATTATGCCACCTATGTAGCTCAACTATAGCAGAATATAGCTGGTTTTTCCTAAAAATTAAAGTTCACACTAATAACTTACCAGTGGTTAGCATTTACTACTCCGGAACAGTCCTTACGTATGACACATTGGATGCTTTTACATTCTGAAAGCAGAAAGATCTGAAATTATGAGGAAGCAGATGTCAGGGGACCTGACCAGTAGTTCTGAAAGAATATTAGTTTGGCTCCCAAATATGATTATATTTGCCTTGCCCTACTTATAGATGTTGAAAAGCCTTGACAGTCCTTCTCCAGTAACATATACAAGTGACTCCTTCACGTTGGGAACCAATATGTGAATGTCTACCACAAAGTCACAAACAACTGTTAAAAGAGCTTTTTATAAGCACTTCTTCACCATTTCTAGGTCATGCAAGAAGGTGCACTAATTTAGCATCAAGAGCAGTGGTATTGTGGGCCAGTAATTATGTTAATACAGATAATGATATGTACTTGTGTTACAGATGCTTTTTCACAGTTAATTTTATAGTCAAGCAATTGCTTTGCTCTGTTTGGCTTTGCATTTGGATAGCAAATGAAGTAAAATGACAGCCATAATTTTGGTCAGTGAGGAGTGCTACATGAGAGAGGTGAGGTATTGTTTGTGAGTGGAGGGCCTTAAGCATTTTCTTCCCAGCTCAGTTTTTTCCTGTCTTGGTCCCTCTCGTGAGCCCTAACAGCTGGCTTTGGAATACCATGCCCAGCCCATTACATCCTCTTTATCAGAGAAATGCTACGCCAGAAGCAAGAACTGAGCTTGCCAAAGAGCAACGCAGCAAACTAAATCACTGTCGGTGATGCGCAGTTGTTAACTAATTTCTGAAACAGGTGAGGCCCTCCCAAGCCTTGACCTGTCCATCACAGAGCTGAGCTGTGAGGGGTGCTAGCATGTGGCTTGGGCCCAGGTAGGTGGGTAAGAGAACCCGTATGGTGCAACTCATTTTAAAAATGGGCATACTGTGCGTATTGCTCAGGTTTTAATACAAGGGGAGCTAGAACCAGCCCTGCTCCTGAGCAATCTGTCAGCACTTACATCCAAAATGGGAAAGTCAGGTTGCCTAGGCTTCCTTTTTAACTTAATAGCTTAAACCCAAACACAATTAGTAGATACAAAATCAAGCTGCACTTTAGCTGCAGTTTTGCTATCAAAAGTGCACTTTATTAAAAACTTCAAATATGTGTAAGCATAATATAAAAGATAAAAAGTTAGAAATGTAAATATATGATATTCATATATGGTTGCCACATTCTTTTTTCTCAGGAGCACTATGGTTACCATACATACCCAGCCATCGCACATTGGGTTAAATTAAGCCACAGTACAAACACAACCAGTTTAAATGGTATTATCCCAGGGGTCAATCTGGCCCATCACATGCTAATTACATCCCCGAAAATTAATACCTGTTTGTTTTTGTTTTTGTTTTTGTTTTTTTTAAGGTAAATAGTATTTTCTAAAATTATTTTTATGGAAAACAGGTTTTGTTTGTTTTTTCAAGAAAATTACATATTTGGAGAGTTCCTGGACTTTTTATGCTGTACAAGTTACATCTGTTTTTCTCCACTGGCGTTGTCCAAGCCAACTTTAAAGGTAAAGCTAATCCAGAGCAAGCTGAGGATCTGATTGAATTCCGTAAGCCCAGGAAAAGCCAAGCCACAGGGAATACTTAGGCATGAGAGTGCTGCCCACAGCCCAGCTCTGCAGTCCCCAGGAATGCACCGCAATGGCTCCGAAGCCTGGAAGAGCCCAGAGAGAGCTGCTGGCTCCTGGTGGCAGCCACCACTTCTGAAGCAACTTTTCCAGTTTGCTTTCTTCTCATCCCTGCCTCAAAAGGGGACCAGAGAACGGTGTGCAGCACTGCCATGAGCCACCAGCCCTGGGTTAGGATTTCGGCAGCTCCCCTTCTCCCCACTGCAGCAGCTGCGCATTGTGGCTCGATGAGGTTGTGGAGAAGAACAAGCAAACTTCCTGAGGCTTGAGGCTCAGCAAACGCTCGCTCTTCCTTTTTTGCAAAAACAGCTTCTGCTTGCAAAAGCCTCTTCTTTCAAACCAAATACCTGCCCCTGCTGCCTGGTGTGTTTTTTGGTGTTTTCATCTGCTTGTTTGTTTCTTATTAATTGGAAAACTGTGCACTTCAACCTCTTTTAAGCTAGGCTGGCAGAAGAGGGTCATACTTATGCAAAGTGCCTAGCCATACCTCTGATTCACTTCTTTGCTGTCATTTTTCCTCTCTCCTTCTTCTTTGCTTTGTAATGTTATTGTATCTGGTTATAACTGGAGAGACTGAGATTGCTAAGCAAAATTCTGGCCCCAAAAATGAGTTTTTCAACAGATTTCAGTAAAAGCAAAGAAATCATAGATATTTATCCCTTGGAAGAAGGCATAATATTAACTATATAAGTCTTATATAAACTCTATATTATCTGTAGTGATCTGGCATGAAAACCACCAGTATCATAGCTGCAGGGTAGTATTCGTAAGTAAAACCTTATTTTATCCCATGATAAGAACCTCTGGCTAAAACACTTGAATGCTCAGCATGAGTTATAGCCATATAACTGAACGAAAGACTTCTGTTTCTGCCTCGTATTCCTGTAGCTGTAGTACATGAACTTATATGTTTCCAATACCTTCTTTTCAAAAGGTAGATCACATGCAGGTAAAGCTGAAAGAACCTAAATAGCCAAAGAGAATTTTCACTGTGAAAAAGTTCATGCCGAAGCAGCAACAAGAAGCAATTTATTAAATAAATGGGCTGATGGTGTCTCGCCCACTCTCAATATTAGTGTATGGGTATACACATGCACATAAAAGCACGTCTCCAGGCAGTGTGAACATCTACAGATATAACATGGGACTGCATTGCTCTACTGCGGAAGATCTAAACTTCCCACTGAAATGCAATCCCTTCTACCATTGTCTCCCCATTTTGCTTTCTGACGCCTTCCCCAGAGCCAGGACAAAGAAGCTTCACCGTCCTTGCAGAGCTGTGACTAAACCCAGAGGCTGGCCAATTGTGCTGGGATGGCAGGAGGCTGCGGAGCCGCCACCATCCGCGCTCGGGAGGTTTGTGTCCTTCCCACGCCTCTGCTCCCACTTCACCCTTCTCCAAGGGCTGCTCTCCTCGCCCCAACAGGGCCCCTGGCAGGGCTCTCATGCAATAACCCACTTCCAGACACTGTCTGGCACAAGGTTTAATTGTTTGCAGTATCATTTCAGCAGATTTTCTCTCTCTGCTTTACCTAAAAGGAAGATTGCAGAGATAGGACTGATAATCGCTTCTTATTTATTTATTTATTTTTAATAAATAAATCAGGCTCACAGAGCAAAACTAACAATCACAGAACCTGACCACTCATACATGTTTTTTAGCACTTTTCCACTCTTCTGGTGTTTGCTGAGCCCTGCTTTGCGCTACTAACCTTCTTGGTGAATGTCAATCTTGTTTAAATTGCAAAAAAAGAGATGTTGTATGATTCTCCCTTGTAATTTAGACAAATTGCAAACTAGTTATTCATAAACAGGACCATCTTTCATATGAGAAAGTGGGAACCAAAAGGTTTTGCCTTAAAGTGGCAGCTCCCTGTTTTGCTCAGATAGATGTTTCCTATTTTTTAGGATAAAACAATAACAAACCCGAAGACCACATTGCCTAACCATTGTTTTTCATGCTTTTTGGAGATATAAGTGGTGCAACAGAGATGAAGTGAAAACAACTGAAAGTTTAGATGCATATTAGAAATATTTGTGCCTTTTTTAGGATCTTAATTTTTCCATGTTTTAACTAGCCAGCTTACTTTTCAATAATCTTCTTTAAACTAGTTTTTCTTAACCTTTTTAAAGATCATTTAAAATAGCCTCAATAATTTAAAGTTAAGC
The DNA here is from genome assembly GCA_013399475.1 of Chauna torquata. Taxonomy (NCBI): domain Eukaryota; kingdom Metazoa; phylum Chordata; class Aves; order Anseriformes; family Anhimidae; genus Chauna; species Chauna torquata. The sequence goes on along the minus strand of VXAL01004211.1, from coordinate 73,754 downwards.
CTAAATTTATATGAAACACCTCTGTGCCTATTGCATTCCAGTATTTTTTTTTTAATTAAGGAGATTCTAGCAGTCATTTCTGACTGCTGTGGCATCGCTCTGCAAATCCTTTCTGCAGCTCTGCTACACTGAGGTTCATTTGTGTCATTCAAATCTTTGCTCTTTAAATATCCTCTTATAAATTTATTATGGCAATACATTCATATCTTTAAGTTTAATCTGAAACTTCGATAACAAGCAGGAGATGGAATAAATGAGTAGAAAGGAGACCAGATAAAAATTAAAATACTGTTCTGTCATTGCCCATATAAACTATTAGGGACACTGACAGGATGGTATTTTAATTTTGTCCTGTTCTCCCCCTCTTCCTCCATCCTCCTTCGCTCTTCCATCTTCAGTTTGTTAGCGAATCCTCTGATGAAGCCCAGGAAGACCGGTACCACACACAACATGCTGGGAAGATCTTTAAAAAGCAGGAATGTGAATGACACCAGGTAAGCACCAGTGTGCTACAACCCTGTAGAAAGGGCCTTTTCTTTTAATAATTAGACATCTAAGTGATCCTTGCAGGAAAACGCCCCTGTTGCGTAAATAACAATAAAAATAACAGCAGCGTTTAACACCCTTTCTCCAACCTCCACGAAGATTTACAGTGATATTACGTGATCAGTTGGTTTTTCCACAATTCATGTTGTAAAGCTAATGCAGAAGCTATAGGCAGGCTGATTTCTAACCCTCTAAAGCAGTTCAGAACTGCTTTCCCTCTGTAACTAAGAATCCGAGTGTTGTTGGATTTCTTAACATTCAGGTATGACTGTTTTCTCTTTTCTTCAGTTAAGGGAGAAGAAAACAAGCCTTTTTTCAGTTTTCTTATTTGTTGAGTATCCAGGTAACAAACTACTTAAAATCAAGCAAACAAAACTTGATAATTGGCCCCTATCCCCGTCTGAGCCACAGAAGGACGTAACCATGGCAACGTGTAGTTTAGAGCAGACCATTTCGTGTACCTTTCAGAATTTAAGCCTGTGAGAATCTATCCATTCCTAAGTAGAATTATCACTCCGGGAGCAGTTTGTTCTTTATTTTAAAGGATGGTTAAAGCTGGGTCCAGAAATAGTCCTTGACAATGTGTTCAGGTGCAGGGGGGGGGAAAGAAGATGAAGCTGATATGGATGCACACATAAAGAGGAAAACAAAAACAAAAAATTTTAGAAAGTTCCTCTGGGCTGAGGAACAAACAGGAATGGGCACTGGAAAAGACAGTAATTAAGGATGAGTCAAGCACAGCAGGTTGTCAGAAAGCTCTGCTGCAAATGTGTTTTCTCATGAGCTAAGAAGCCTGGAACGGAATTAGTCATATCTCAGCCCTAAGGTCCAATGTCTCCTTCCTTGCTTTAGGTAACTATTACTGCAAGCATATATATCCTTAAAGAAGTAGGTCTATGGAAAGAAATTTAAAAAAAAAAAACACCCAGGATTGTAACAGGGCAACCTCCTAATCACACAGATTCTGGATCTGAGGGAAATAAATAAATTCAGTAGTTTCATGCATTTTTTTCCCCATTACATAAGGTTTCTGGGTTTTCTTCTATCTATGTAATCTATTCCTGTTTACAGCAAATACCTCTGTAATGCTGCTGACTGTATTCATAGAACTGCACATATTATTTTGCTTTCTTCCTGCATCCTACTAATTAAATTTTATTTTTTAATGTAATTAAGAGTTTGTCTTGAAATCCATCCTGCTAATGTGAGTTTTTTGTTTTCCTTCTGAAACGGAAACTACAAACACAACAGATTGTAGCTGTCTCTTTTTACATAAGACAAGTTGCATTGTTTAACCAGAGCCTGATTAGGCAAATCAAGTGACAAGAGAATGAGTGGTTGCACAGAAGAGGTAATATGCTGCACAAGGCAATGCTCAGAAATATCTTGACATGGAAATCTAAAGGAGAGATCTGTGCTCAGATTTGAAAGCAATTAGATTTGAATCAGAATAAAAATATTCTGAGTCAGAATGAAACATATTCCTCTATTCTCACATATTATCCTATTACTCTCTGCAGCGCATGAAAACCATTACAGACAGGATCTTTTTCAAGAGTGGATATCCTTTCAATGGACAAATTCCAGATCCACTGCAGGGCTCTAAGCCTGGAGGCCAGTTGGGTTACTGGGTGGGGTATGTGGCATGGAAAACTGCATCACAATCCAAGTAATACCGTAAAATATAATGTACAAAGAAACATTCTCTTCTAACAGTACAACAATCAGAGTTAGTGCTGTTCACAGGGAGTACACATCACTTCCTCTAATTAGCACATTGCATCCCTCCTTTTTTTCTTCCTTTTTTTTTCTTTTTTTTTTGCAATTGGTTATACCCTGGATATTCTATACATCTTTCTAAAATTAAAGCAGTAGTTTACAACAAAAAATAAATTGGAGGGAGGAATTTGCATTTCGATGTTTGCATTTTGCAAGATGTCTAAGATTAGGCTTTAGACCTCCAGAAAAAAGAATTCCCTGTACCATTTCTCTAATTTCACGGTGAAACTTAAGACAGGCCATCTGGTTAGCTTTTTATCACTGTGCTCCTACCAGTTTTACTGGCATTACCATTGCTACTCCTATAACTGCCATCACTATTACTAATACTACATTTTTTCAAGGAATAAGTAGGACTTCATTTATCAGCAAATAAATATTGCTTGCTGTTTAATTTTATCCTCAGAGAATTTTGCATCTTGCACACTTTGATAGAAATATAAGCTCATTAACAGAATATTTTTTAACCAGACCATTATGACTTCATTTTGAATCAAAGCTCATTAAAACAATTATAATCAAATGTTTCATTTTCTTTTTCCCTTGTGAGGAACAGCTGAAAAGGTTATGTTTGTTTTTCTTTATCTGAATCTCTAGGGCTGTATAAACAGACTACGTGGACTTGTTTGTGCTCCTTTTCCTTTACATTTCAGGGTTTGCTCAGCAGAGTATATGTGAGCACAGTTGCTGGGGTCATCCACAAACTGTTGTAGCACAAGGAGTTTCAACCCTGACCACATGAAAATCAGCACCAATTTTTATTCTGATGACTGAGGAGGTTGGCTCAGCACCAAGGGTCCAAACAGCAGCGACTTCTTTATGCCACTTCCTGGACAGATATTTGAGATTATGTGCAACGGGGACGGGTCTGTGAGCTGTTTTCCTTCCCTTGCTCCACATGGGAGGACAGACACACTGTGAGCAGGACCAAGGTTCCTCTGGATGCTTTTGCATCCACACATGGAGCTGGGCCTCCTCAACCATACCACTCATGTTCAGCATCTTACAGTAGTCATATGTAGACAGTTGCATCCTGCAGTTGCTTAGCATACACCCCATAGAACCTTGACATGCAGAAGACATTGTGCTTAATTCATTGGTGCAGGAAAATATCTCTTTTTCTTTCAACACAATCACTTGATGACAACACTACTATTGTTATTAGCAGTAAGCACTGAACTGTGCTTCTGGTAAAGTATATCTCTATTAAGCACAATATAATTCACAACAAAAATGATCAAATCTAATTAAAAGAAAACACCTGTATAGTCAGAACCTAGTAAGTATATGTAACAATAAATTTAGAATTAATGGATTTTATGCTGAAAGAGCATTACCTTCACATGGAAAATGGTGATTATTTTTTCTTTCTCTGAAATACCTAACAAGTACACAGCATTTACAAGCAACAGGAACAGCCATTAGCTACAGGAAGTCCCATCACTTATTCTGACATCAAACATTGTCTTTCAGTCATGAGACAAAAATGGCCTAAAAGCTGAAAGCTCTGTGCACAAATTTTTTCTCAGAAAGAACAGTCTTGCCTGTTTCTATTGATAATACAAATCTTTGTTATCTTGATATAGCAGATTTTTTTTTTTGTCCACTATAATCAGCATTCTCATGCAAACAATCATTCAATGCAACACATATGTACAAAGCTATATAATGACTAGCCACCAGTGATGCAAATTTGAAAAGAAGAATCATATAATCATAGAATCATGGAATCATAGAGTCATAGAATGGCTTGAGATGGAAGGGATCCTTAAGGATCATCTAGTTCCATGGGCAGGGACATCTTCCACTAGATCAGGTTGCCCAAAGCCCCATCCAGCCTGGCCCTGAAGACTTCCAGGGATGGGGCATCCACAGCTTCTCTGGGCAGCCTGTTCCAGTGCCTCACCACCCTCTGAGTAAAGAATCTTCCTAACATCTAATCTAAATCTAGTCTCCTTCAGTTTAAAACCATTACCCCTTGTCCTGTCACTACACTCCCTGGTAGAGCCCCTCCTCACCTTTCCTGTAGACCCCTTTAGGTGCTGGAAGGCCTCTATAAGGTCTTCTCGAAGCCTTCTCTTCTCCAGGCTGAACAACGAGCACTGTCTCAGCCTGTCTTAGTAAGAGAGGTGCTCCAGCCCTCTGATCATCTTTGTGGCCTCCTCTGGACCTGCTCTAACAGGTCCATGACTTTCTTATGTTGGGGACCCCAGAGCTGAACATAGCACTGCAGGTGGGGTCTCGTGAGAGCAGAACAGAGGGGAGGAATCACCTCCCTCGACCTGCTGGCCATGCTTCTTTTGATGCAGCTTGGGATATGGTTAGCTTTCTGGGCTGCAAGTGCACGTTGCTGGGTCACATTGAGCTTCTCCACCAACACCCCAAGTCCTTCTCCTCAGGGCTGCTCTCAATCTATTCTCTGCCCCAATCCAGGTGCAGGACCTTGCACTTGGCCTTGTTGAACTTCATGAGTTTTGCACAAGCCCACCTCTCAAGCCTGTCAAGGTCCCTCCAAATGGCATCCCTTCCCCCAGTGTGTCGACCACACCACACAGCTTGGTGTCACTGGCAAACTTGCTGAGGGTGCACTCAATCCCACTGTCCATGTCACTGACAAAGATGTTAAACAGTGCTGGTCCCAATACCAACACCTGAGGAACGCCACTTGTCAATGGTCTCCACCTGGACATCCAGCCGTTGACCACAACTCTTTGAGTGCTACCATCCAGCCAAATCCTTATCCGCCAAGTAGTCCATCCATCAAATCCATGTCTCTCCAATTTGGATACAAGGATGTCGTGTGGGACAGTGTCAAACGGTTTGCACAAGTCCATGAAGATGACATCAGTTGCTCTTCCCTTAGCCACCAATGCTGTAACTCCATCATAGAAGGCCACCAGGTTTGTCAGGCACGATTTGCCCTTAGTGAAGCCATCTGGCTGTCACCAGTCACCTCTTTGTTGTCTATGCACCTTAGCATACTTTCCAGGAGGATCTGCTCCATGATCTTGCCAGGCACAGAGGTGAGACTGCCTGGCCTCTTGTTCCATGGGTCTCCTTTTTTCTCTTTTTAAAAATGGAGGTTATGTTTCCCCTCTTCCAGTCAGTGAGAACTTCACTGGACTGCCACAATTTCTCAAATATGCAGACTTCTTCTGCCAGTTCAGGACCTGCAGATGCACCTCATCCAGTCCCATGGACCAAATGGTAACTAACGCACAGTTTTGCTCCTAGTAATTAACCTAGAAGTTGACCTCCAATTGTAAAGGAAGATGTAATACAATATCAAAGGCTATATTCTGAAGTAAATGATATCTGGGCACTTCCTAGAAGCAAACTTCTTAACGACAGACATATTTCTGGGAGACTGACATTCCCCATACAGGCGTTTATTTCTCCAGGATTTCCAGTGCCTCATTCCAACCCCCTCCTCCTTTCAGAAGAGTAGAAATGTTAAGAGTCCAAACATTCAGGTGACTTTGTAGTCAACCTTCATCTTTTCTGCTGTCCTTCATACCTTGAGATGCTGTATTTTCCTTTACCATTGGGCCTCTGCTTAAAAGGAAAGTGTAAAAGGATCTTTTCATCCACACTGTCAATGGTTAGAGCAATCTGTTGGACTTGGGATTTGAAAACAAAACTTTCTGACCTGTAAGAAGAGCCTAGGACCCTTCTCTTCCACCCGGGCAGAGCAGACAAGACAGAAATGGGGACAAAGTCTGTTTTATCAGCACCATGAAAGACTGAGCTGTTCATTCTGCTCTCCAACAGCTGTTAGGTGTCCTTTTCTTAATTCCAGTTTATGGACCATTTTCTAGGTTATGAGGCACTGACTAAGCACAGGGTTTAGAGCACAATCTCTCAGCAATAGATAGAAATGTCTTTCACAACATCCTCTGAATAAGCATATTCAAGGATCGCTTACTACAAGTGTGGCTATTGTATTCCACAATTCCATGTTGTAGTTTGACTTTGAATGTTCTATAAACAGTATTGCTACTTCAATCAGGATGATGATGGTCTTACTTTCTTTTTTTTTTTTTTTTTTTTTTTTTTTTTTTTCTGTTTTCCAGTCTCAAGAGAGACCAAGGGATTTCAGAAACACAGACCAGAAGTGCATGTTAGTCTCACTGCACATTAATGGAAATGGGAACTATGCCCTTTCCAGGTGGCAACTTACCCATCTGTTCTTCTACAGGCAGCTCTTACACTGAGGAGATGTAAAAGTCAGGTGGGCAAGCAATACTGTTTTAAGTGACAGCATCTAAGCATTAAATAATGCACCATCTCTGAAAGCCTAGATAATTCTGTATCATAAAATAGAATAATAGCAAAAACAATCGTTAGGAGTGCTGCCACTAAATTAAAAGGGAAGATAGTCTGCAATTACAGTGCCTTTCTTTCAGTCATTTCCCAGTGCAGACCAGTAAACCAATGGACGTTAAACTTATTTCAGATTTGAATCAGCTTAGCTGTCAGGCTAAAGCCATCAGCTACGCTGTCAGTCATCCTTAGTAGGCTGTCAGGGGTGGAAAGGAAAACAGCAGGATGGGGGATGGAGGGAAGTGAAGAAATAGAAATTTTGGAGTATCAGTTCTCCTGCCTATATTAGTCTCCTTTCCTTGGTAGTTCCTAATTGAAAAGCTGCTTGCCAGAGACAACATGGTTATGAGATATGAAAGACATCACACTGAATTTCTGTGCATGGGCATGGGCAGGTGCATTATTTAATTATTTCTTTTATATCTGTTAGTTAGGAGGAGCAAGCATGACCCTTGTGTCTAGTCTGGTCTGTGTCTGGAGCATTCGGCAACAGCCAAAGAGAAGGACTGTTTCTTTCACAAGAGGCGGTGGTAATGCTCTGTCCACACTCCCGCATCTTCCACATGGCGGTGTCTATTGTCCACACTGCACTCACCACCTGTCAAATGCAACTCTCTTGCCTGTAGAAAGACAAAGTATTCTCCTTCATGAGTGAGCTTTGCCTGGAGGATCTGATTTTAAGGAAAAAAAAAGTTAAAAATCTTTTCTTTTTATTTTTTTTCTTGTTGTTATTTTTAATTACTTTTTTTAAAGAAGGCAGCAGACTAGAAAGAAGTGACCTACTCACAGATGCTGACATCATTTAAAATTGCAAAATGAAGGCAGTATGGCCAAATCCAGACATTCCAAATTCATGAATCAGGCCCCATAAAACATGAGAGAGTCTTAAAGTAACGATATTTAAAAAAAAAAAAAAAATCTTGGGTTCTCTCAACTGCCTTCTGGTTTTGTCATTTTTAAAGTAAGCAAGAGAACAAATTTTCAAAAATTTCTCTTTTTTTTTTTGTTGAAAGGAAAGCTGAGATTGTTAAAATACCGCATGATACAAGGAACTTTGGTTTTTGAGAAAAACATCAAATATTACCAGACTTCTGATAACATCACAAGAGCTGGCAACAAAGGAATCGCATCTATACATTGGAATAGTCTTTCCCAGGCACTTTAATAAGACTTACACATTTTATATTCCATCTGTGCTTTAATTAAAACCAGTTACTTTCTTTTGTTTGAAATAGCTTAAACATTTCAGCACTTAAAAAGGGAAGGAAAGAAAATAGAATAAAGAAGCTGTCTGGATGGGTTTCTAATAGTGAGTGTAAAACTAGTTATAATCAAATTTATTTCTACAAATCGTTTCAGTGGGAAAATAGAGCCTTCAAAGTGTGCATTCAAGTAAGTATCATACCAAACCTTTGTTATCCTTGTGTTAGACCTGGCTAGTGTCTATGTACATAGTTAGTCAAATATAACAATATCATAATCATAATCATAATTAATTCCTATTTCTCATGAAAAATTGACTCCAGAATAAACCACTGGGGCTCTGCATTTCTGTTGGTACTTGTAAATGCCTGAAAACAAAAGCAACTTTATTATTACATATTAAATTGCAGTCAAATATTAACTTATGAACTCTCTTCTAACTTCACAAGATTGTGTGGCATTTTTGCCTGTTATCTGAAATCCTTAATAATGCATTAGACGACCGAAATTTCAGAAGAATTTGTTTGAGATTTCTTCTTTGGCTTCATCTGCAGTTCTCAATGAGCAATGCATCATCCAAACACATTATAGAAATTAGAGTCTGCATTCCATTATGCATTCAGACATTTATAGCAGAATGATAAACCTGTCTGTACCTCAGGGAGTTGGCTTTATAAATCAAGGCTTCCTGTAAAAAGATTATATTCCTATTTGAAATTATTGGGGTTCTATATCTTCTTTCTATATCATGTTACAATAAACTAAGAGAAGGAAAGGAGAACACAATTAATGGGGGTGGGGGGAAGAAGTGATATTTTGTTACAGACAGTGTATTACTATTTTGTTTTGATTTTCTGAAAGAAAACAGATTTCTGGAATTTTAAATTTGAATACTTCACTATTCT